>JASGAT010340767.1:2749-12791 GCA_030220025.1 Chelon auratus | reverse complement strand
GCGTTTCAGCATAATGACAGAGAAACGGGCTCATAATGCATTGCTAATGTTAGCTATGACGACTCCCTTACCTTTTCAATTCGATGACCCACCTCCTCTGTATGCGCTAACGTAACGTTACTTTGCACGAACATGCATAACTTTGTTCGACTTTCGTGAATATTTGAAATGTCCATTTACATTATGTACAAGTAAGTTAGCCAGGAGAAAATTAGCAACGTTGGCGTCTGTCTTCAAATTCTTCTCCGTTTTCAGCCGTCTCCATCTTTCAAAGGCATCTCCTATACAAATCCTTGTTTTATTTCAGACTTTACACAGTTACTTTACACAGTTACACAGTCATTTAATCCCTTATTAACAACACTGTTAAAAAATAAAATCGTCCCTTTTGCCACTTTTCCATTTCATCCCCTAGGTATGCAAGAGACACTCAGCTCTTTTTAGTCAGGTCAGTCTGTAAAAACAACAGGAGGATCTACTCTTGGACACAAGTATATTGTGTCCTTCAGCAGTCTTAAGTTTTCCCTGGTAGCCTACTGCCTGTTTACTGGAGGGCCACGCAAGCAGCCACACGTGTTCTAGTTTCTCTTTAATCTCGAGTTCACTATCTGTAAAGTTTTGCAGGTGATTTTGTGTTTTTCCGCCCTCGAGTAACTTTGAAAATGAAAGCGAAGAAAAGCATCCATTCAGCTCAGGTGAAAGATGAAATTTGTTTTTGGCCTAGAATTTCCTGCCACAGCATCTGGGGGTATTCTTTAGCAGGTTGCGTGGGTGTTTCCCGTCATGAGATCCAAAGGCACCCGCTTCAAAATTGATAGTTGCGAGAATGTGAATAACGCAGACCTGAGAGGTGCTAAAGAGGTCTGGGCTCGAGCGCGGAGCCGGTTGTCTGTGCAGACCTGTCCTGATTGACACTCAACAGAGTGGAGTCAAGTGAGGTGGAGCACTACACAGTGCAAATCAAATAGTGGGGAGTAAAGGTCGACGGTGTGAGATGGAGAGAGTTTAGCTTGAGCACACGATGACTGATCGAGATTAAAGTGAAGGGAAAGCTCTTGGGTGTTGGAAGATTGATGCGGGCAGAAAGAAAAGAAAGCAAAAAGGAGGAAGATGATGAGGATCAAGACACACTCCCGATTTAACTTCAGATTTCCTTCCCAGGAGCCGCCCAGCTGCGTTGACTAAACTACATGTATCAGTATTCAGCGCCCGACTTTGAGCAGCGAGAGTCTGTCTGTACCCTTTCAAAGCCACCGTCCTCGGGGGAATGCAATATTGACTGGCTCCACCGGGTGTTCAACACACCCTGTAGCATTTTAGTCCAATCTCCAGACAGCTACGAGTTTCATTAGGTCCTCACATCTCCTGGTATAACCTTTAAAGACATGGACAGACTTTGAGTCTGGCTTCTCTTTGAGCTGAGTTTGATCTGGGGGAAACTTTTCTTTTTCTGAAAACGACTTTTCAGGACCAGAAGCTGGTGTTTAACAGGCTCATTAGACTGATGCTCTGCTGGAAGCTATGAGGACGCAACTTTATCACAGAGCAAAACCTTTTAAAGGGGACTATAGAGATGTTTAAGGAACATCTAGTGCGGCGATAATTCTCTGAAACACCAGTAACCTTCCCCTCTCAAATCACGTAAACGAGATGAAGATGTAAGGCAAGGGCAAGCTCGTGCATGTCTTTTAATCTCATTCAAAGCTGCGGCATGGACTGCAGACGTACTTCTCAAGTTGTTCAAAAAGGCTTCCACTGGAGCCGTGTCTATAGTCAGATCTCACAAAGCTCTTTTACAGTCACGCACTTTAAATTCTTTAGCAGCGTACACGCTCTTCACATTGTGTACAGACTATTTTAGACACCCATGCACCGGTAGAATCCCCTTTTCTCCTCCTAAAATTGGACTCACCCTCCAGAATCTCTTGGCAGTCTCCACCCTGGAGGGTTTCCTGTGAAGACCCAGCGGCGTCCCCAGCGGATGTTCGAACATCATATTGAAGCAGCCCCCGGCAGCTAGTTAGTTCCTCCCTGCCTGCTAATCTTGCCACTCGCTTCACCGTCGGGAACGCTACAGCTGCTCTGCCGGGCGAGCCACTGTGTGCTTTGACGGCCCGCCAGCCTTTTCCATTTATGATGCCGCTGCCACACCCTGAGCCATTACACCGCTGTACTTCCGAGCAACGGCGCACAAACAAATACAACCCACCCCCCAGTCCCTCCGTCTCCAGAGGTGCACGGCCTGCACATTAACGGGCCCTAATGGAGGTAGGAGACAGTCACGGCCAAGATTGGCTTTCACTCTCTGCTTGGAGGAGACCCACGCCAGGAAAATCCTCATAAACAACAACTTAACTTATTTAAATTTCCCGATGCTTATCGGAGAACCGATCCGATTAGACGACTTAAGCTAATGAGCGGGAAGTGCGGGGATACCGATGCGGCGGGAGCGTAGAAAGGTGATGGAGGGTGAACACAGGTAATTCAACACCTCTGTATGAGATGCCACTGGGGGAACAATCAGTGCTAAACTGTTTATTCAGCCATTAGAGCTACAGCGTAGTGGGGTGCACAGGCAGGTAAGTGGCTGATTTGACATCCCAAGCCTGCGGCTGGGAGTATACGTGTGCAAAGTGGCAGCTCTGAAAATGTACAGCTGTGCAGAGTTAGAAGAAAGATGCTTTCCTATATTTAGTTTTTAAGAGCTTCAGCCACCGTAGCAGCTGTTCTTCCCCGCACCTTCACAGAACACGGCTTTAGAAATATTTTTAAGACACGTCCAAGGTAGATTAAGCTAAAAGCAAAATGCACAAACCCGGCACATAAATTCGATCACGACAAAACGATGTCACATCATCAAAACTGCCAAGTTCTCACCACGAAAAACCTCCGCAACCTGAAGTAAATGATAAAATCTGTATGAAATCATTAATTTCTGTGTTCAATTTTAGTCTGTGTGTCTCTGCTTTGAGGCCAGACATGATTAATCTCAGCTGACTTTCAATAATAACAAGTTCAGCCTTGTCAGGAGCTCATCTCCCGTAATGGCAGGACCAATAAAATATGATAAATCCGTCATTGCTAAAACGCTTCCACGCATAAGAGGCGAAGCCAGGAGACGCTTGCTTTGGTAAGGGCTGCACAGCCGCATCGAGCAAAGAAACAGACATCGTATATATGTATGAGTGTGCGGTGGCGGTGCGCAACTGCAATATTTGCCCCCATGGGAACTATTCGATCGTAGTTAATAATTAAACCCCCACGCATTCACTCAAAACTATTTGCATGCCGCTGCCCACTCATACATTTAAAACCATATCAGTTATCATTAAACATTAAAGCTTTAGTTGCCGGTTTTGGAGGTGCATGAGCATCAAACGCGTATCGCTGTCTTGTTGGACTAAACTTGAGCCTCTTCTGGTCCGTGAGGCTAATCGTGACAACGCCCTCTGCAGTAATTACTAAGGAAATCCACATTTAGGTCCCCTGTCAATGCAAAGACCGTCACAGTGAGGAAGTACAGAAAGCTGCTCTTTGGCTTATGCCTGTAACACAGTCTCTTAAAGTTGTGCCACAAAACAACTTATGCAAATGTCGGCCTGTGGAGCATGACGGTATTTGTTTTGGGAAGCACAATAAATGCAAAACGGAAAATGACAGAATGTCAGCCTTTCGCAAAACTGTAATATATAATAAGCTGTGTGCCAAATTGACTCAGCCAGGATTACAACCTGGAATCTGAAGCTTCACAAACCCTCCGCTTACCACCAAAAAGCTGATACAACAGCTGGGACTACTGTGTGTTATAGACAGATAAGCAGCAGGAGTTGTTTAATAGAGGGGAAATTGTACATTAAAAGCATTTATTTAGTGCATATGGTTGAACAAAAATAAATAAATAAAACACTGGGTGGTTTTGATGCAGAGCAGCTGTTCCCCCACCGAGCGAAACCTTAAAGCGAGGCTGTGTAATTTTTGCTGAACAGGAGCCACTCAGGCCACAATTACAAGATAATGGCTCATTGAGTTTGCCTTTATGCGCCCGTTGCTTTAAGGGCACCATCACACACTGTATATCCCTGGCATTCTAAAATGCATTATAACAGCAGCAGTGAGTGGAGAGGCACCATTAAGTCATTTAAAAGGCTCGGCACTGTCAGCTGCAGCAACCTGTGGCTGACATTAGCAGACAAAGTAGGGCTGCAGCAGAGAGAGCTCTGGTTGGAAAAGTATAGGTCTGAATGTTGTATGAAATTAACTTTTCTTTGCTGGGTGGTGTTTTTTTTTTGTTTGTTTTGTTTTGCTGAAGTTATCTGGTCGTGCTGCTTTAAGGTTCTCTGGAATTATATAACTGAGTACTACCTGCAGAAGCCAGCAAGACTATATACTGCTACTGTATTTTCCTGACAGGCTGCCAACACATTTACCAGAAAGAGAGGGTAAAATAAGGAGACACAAGACTAAAGGTTGTGATACAATTTCTAGTTTTTGCGATATGCCCCGCACCATATCGGACCACTGTCGGCGGCAGTCATTGAGAGAGATCGCTCTAGCTTCCCAGCTAATAGCAGCTTTTCCAGTTTCCCCCTTTGAAAGATCAATACAAACTTCTGTCATCCGCCGGTACAAAGACTCATTTCCTTTCAAGCAGGCGCAGAACGTACACCGATCAGGCATAACATCATGACCACTTTCCTAATAGTGTGTAGGTCTCCCTTGTGCCTCCAAAACAGTTCTGACTCATAAGAGAATAGACATGGGCCTTTTGAGGGTGTCCTGTTGTGTCTGGTAGCTGAATGTTGTTAGTGGGGGGCCTTTGGGTCCTGTGGGTTGAGGGGAGGGGCCTCAGTTTGGGATCTAGTGAATTTGGAGGCCAGGTCAACACCTTGAGCTGTTATTCATGTTCTTTGAGGTGCTCCTAAACCCTAAACCGTTTTTGGGTGTGCACCTGTGTCAGGCTGCATCCTGAGTGTCTTTGCTATGGGGTGGGGGTTGCATGGTCTGGTCTAGGTTGGTGGTACATGTCTAAGTAACATCCACACGAATGCCAGGTCTTAAAGTTTCCCAGCAGGAACATTGTATTGTCACAAGATGGTCAATGGCATTTACTTCTCTTGTCAGTGGTTTTAATGTTGTGGCTGATCGGTGTATGTGCCAGTTGGTCACACGCAGAAGTACCTACAAGAAGTACATATTCTTTTTTTCTTCCAATGATGAGTGCACCAACAACACAAGCCCCTTCTGTCTCCTTCACGTTGACATAT
This sequence comes from Chelon auratus, assembly GCA_030220025.1. Lineage (NCBI taxonomy): Eukaryota > Metazoa > Chordata > Actinopteri > Mugiliformes > Mugilidae > Chelon > Chelon auratus. Next base: position 7,527 of record JASGAT010340767.1, on the reverse strand, counting down.
TGGACCTTACAGTATTACAATGTACCGTGTGTATAATTCAGAATTTGTCCAACCATTGTTGCAGCCACTTCCAAGGCCTTCCACGGTCCGCACAGGGCTGACAAACATTGACAGATAAACCGTGCAGGCTGCATTCTGTGGCTGCTGCACGGCTGACAGCCCCTGAAATGTATTACTAATGGATCAGACGGAGCCCGAAAGACAAACTACCGCATGAAGAGGAGGGGATGCTTGGGAGGCCACTACCTGTCTTCTTCGCCGGAGGAGTGAGAGAGAAAGAGAGAGTGGAAATAAAGATAGGGCTCGGCGAGAGGAGGCTGGGAAGGACACACAATAAGAGAAGAGAGGGGGAAATGAATAGGAAACCATGAGAAAGTGACACTTTTGAAAGACCCAGAGGCACTTTAGAGGAACGGTCCAGTGAATGCTTAGCCCTTGGGGAGAAAAATCCTCTGGGGTGGAGAGGAGTGGGAGGCGAGTTGTGCCCTCCATCCTGATAGACAAGACAAACAGCAATACATAGACGCTTCTAAGGTAGCACAGCGCTCAGAAAGTGGAGCCTGTTGTTTCCGCTCAGATCAGAGGTGAAGACGGAGCCATGTACGCAAGGCCAAACACAAGAGCAAGAGTACGTGACCCTTCCGTACCCCCGCACACACACGTGCCCCAGCGTTCCCGTGTGTTTCATGCCGTGTTGCTCTGTAAATTGTGCTGACACAAGCTGAGCGCCCATCACATGGGAGTGTCAGCAGAGTAATGACTCCTGCAGAAACAGGCTGCACAAAGCTCATTTACAAATCCTCAACCCCCTGGCGACCCTGGGACCACACACACACACACACACACACACACACAAGATGCTGTAACCAGTTAATTACCATCTCATCTGTAGGCCTCACATTCTCCATGGATAAGCATTTAAATACAATACCTTGACCTTTTTAACGCACTACGCCTTAAAGGGGAACTACAGTTTTTTTACAACCTGGACCTTATTTCTGGCATAAAATACGATCGTTTACTCACCCATATAACTTTGGTGTTATTTGGAGTCGTTCATCAGATATGTAGATCCGCATATATCCATATAGTGGGAGTGACTGGGGCACCGAAACGCAGCCTCTAAATAACCTGGTCAGAGGTTAGTAGGTCAAGCTACAGACCCAGGATGATGATAACAGGTAACTCCGGACTCAACAGGGAATAGCTAGCTTATCATAACAAAATATTGGTGAAATGAACGAGTTTCGAGGCAGATAATGCATTATTTAGAGGATGCGTTTCGGTGCCCCAATCACTCCCACTATATGGATATACACGGATCTAAATATATGACGAACGACTCCAAATAAAACCAAAGTTTTTTATGCCAGAAATAAGGTCCAGGTTGTAAAAAAACAGTAGTTCCCCTTTAAAGTGCAGGAGAATGGCATCTCTTATCTCCCTAATGTTACTCCTGGATATGCTTTGCAATGATGACACGCATCAGATCTGTATGTTTCACGTTATTGTTGTCTGGTAATAGAGAAGGGACCAAGTCTGTGGTGCATTCAAGGATGCTCAGACGTTCAGTACTTGAGAGTTGCCTGCTAAGACACATTGTGATAAACACGTGTGCATGTATTTGGTGATTTCTAGCTTTATGTATGTGGCAGATTGGTCTAATACTTGAAACATTTCTTTAAGGTAAAAAATTACATAAAGATCTGTGTCAGTGAGTAGTTATACCAAGAAGAAGAATGTTTCTAAACTAAAATGTATTTTTTTTTTCTATACACTCATTTGTAGAGAAAATTCTCATTGTTAAAACTTCACAACTAAATAATGTAGGATTGACATTTGCAGTGTAAATCATTGTGGACTGCTATGAAAATGTACATTATTGTACGCTGCTTAGTAACACAGCCCTCCTTTGACTGGTTTTCACATCCAGACAGTCCATGAACCTGTATCCTCAGCTATCTTCTGCTCGTCACACTTTCCACTAACAGCATCCAGGAGCTCTTTCTTGAAAATGAACTCATTTCACAATAATGTCCACCATTCCATCACTTTATTTTCTATTTCTGCTGTTCAAATAAATTTGTTTTTTTTTTTCCTTCTTCTTCCTCTTCTCGTCCCCAGGCTGCTTCGCTCTAAGCACGCGCGTCTCGGCGGGCCACGGAAAAGCAATATTCTCGGTTAAAAAAAAAAAACCAAACAAACAAAAAAACACTTTTTTTTTTTTCATTCCCTTTCGGTTCATATCTCAGAGCAATTCTTCACGGCGCGTACAGGGAGGCGCATTTATCGTGAGCCGAGTCACGACCTCACAATGTCCCGTAATAGCCGTATGGATTCAAAACAAATAAAAAGAGCTGAGGTCATTTGTTACAGACTGAGTCATACTGCGCGCCCGGTTGTCTGGACGCCATGTGCGTGTGAAGGCGTGAGCTGAGAGCGGGCGCTGGCAGGTGTGGGTAAAGGTGAGGAACGGATGCTCCCTATGTGTGACACAAGAGGAGCTCGTCATGACGCTGTTAATATTAACATTAAAAGGCAGTGAACATACAGAGAGATGAAAAATAAGAGGAAAACATAACTACGTCTGATAAGAGGGTGTATAAGATCTTGATCTATGATCGGTACTAATGTGAAATAAATCACTGAGTTTGTGCCTATGCGGCAAGAGACCTTCATACTGTTTAAATTAAAAGAGCAATGCCGTTAGCTGCTTCATCACTCTATCGATAAAACATACCTTACTCAAATTTAAGTCTTACTAGCACTAAATGAAACTAAATTCAAATGCAATTTGTCAGCGTACACTCAGACCTGCCCGGGCACCACACTTTGTCATTTTGTTTTCTCAAACATCCCTGATTAGTCAAACCACTGAGCGGAGCGTTTGGAGAATTCAGATTTTAAACCTGCCCCGCAGCAACATTATATATTAACCACTGGTGGATCATTTGCATGTAAATCTTTACAAATTAAAACTAGTTATTTATCAGACGGCTTTTGCATATTTCGGACAGTGAAAAACGACATGATGGAAATAAATAACAGATGGAAATAGCTGAACCAGCCTCAAGCCCGGTTCATGAGCGATTTGCTCACTGCCCATCGCTCAGTGGATGTTTGAAGCTCCGGCTGTGCATGAAGCGCTCTTGTATACGTCCACAGAAACAAGACGAAGCCTTGAAATATTCCTAGTGTGAGGACAGAGGTAACCTTGGCTTCAACTTTAACGATTCACCCACTCCTTTTGTCGTCACCGCTTTATATTTGAAGAAGAAAACACACAACGACGGTATTACAAGGTACACAATGTGCTTCCATTTGCTGCATATTTGTGTAAGTCTTTGCGGCTTATGTCAATTGCATTAGGTGCTCCCATTGGTCCATTGGGCCTCAAAGTTGAGATTAGTTCATGTTGCTAAAGGCTTTTTCACACATCATCACTCCAACTTGCAGATTTTCATTGACATTAAATGGTTTATTGTCATCACATCACTTGTAGTCTCTTCCTTTGTGTACGTAGTGAGTCAGGACAGGAAGTCTTAGGATATGGTCCCATCAATTGTGCAGGTTAAACCCCTCTTGAGAAAGTTAATATTAGACAATAAAGTGGTGCGTTCGCTGACAATGTTTTCCCTGGTAAATGCTAATTTTTCTGGTCATTCAGTACGTATCAGCTACTACTCTGGTTCCCCAATAATCCATATGTGCAGTACAGTTTACGCCTTACATTATGTAACCTCAGAGGTCAGAGAAAATGGCCAAAGTCAAGTAAAAGAGTATAAACTCTCTACGTGCATAAATCAAACATGTGTAGTTCTCTAGATTTAAAATGCACTTCCCCATCACACTTCACCAAACTTGAAATTTCCCGATCAATGTGTCTTATGAATCCACAGTTTTTTTTAAAAGTGTTTGAAACTGAATACTGTAAAAATGGGAACATTTGTCTTCGCCCCTTTATGTTGTTCGGGTTTTATCTATAGCTGTGACATTGCCTGCGCTGCCATCTCTACACATCTCTCTTTAACACCGTGAAACAAAGGAAGAACAACTTTTATGATGGAAACTTTACTCCTCACCTCGCTACGGAAAGAATACACAGCTTCCTACAATGACACAGAATGTTTGCTGTCAAAGGAAACTGTAGGAATATGGGGCTGTGTATTCTCACTATGTGGTTTTGTCATCTAAAGAAACTTCGCCTCTTGGGAAATGGCAAAACTAAAGTTCAAATTCAAACCTTAAAGGGTCCAAGGACATCAAGGCTAACCATAACTGTATGCATGGATGTATCATCCCTGTCAAATAGAATGTGAAATAAATTAAATTAATAAGAAAGCCAGCGTACAGTAGACGTACTGTATGTGAACGGAAATGATGAATGAAGCCAGCTTCCCCTCATCCAGCGCGGTTTGAACATAAGACATTCTAGTCAATGCAGCTCATTTCAGCTCGGACTACACGACCGTGACCTGAGCCCGCGTCTCGGACAAAAGGCCAGGTTGCTGATGCAACGTTCCGCTTGAGTCGGCCGACACCATTCAGCGGCCACGCCGGGTCGAAAAGGCGCGCGACGAGGAGAAGAAAAAGGAGAAATAGATCGGAGGAGGAAGGAAAAGGTGGCGGCGATGATAGGGTGACTCGGCTCTATTCAGGAGCCCTGAACAGGTCAGCGGAAAGGAAAGGAAGGCAATTCCAGTTTGCGAAGGACTCTGGAAGCAACCGAGACTCAGTAACGGATCAAAGGATAAATATAAACTGGCCCAGCACAAAGT
>JASGAT010340760.1:0-26729 GCA_030220025.1 Chelon auratus | reverse complement strand
AGAGACCAGGTCAGTGTTCACACCTGGACCTGTTTAACCTGGACTCTAGAGACCAGATCAGTGTTCACACCTGGACCTGTTTAACCTGGACTCTAGAGACCAGACTAAACTAAACAGGACACACCTCATCTTACATTCCTACAGCCAGGAACACTCTGATTACCTGCTTGGTTCAGGTGTGAACGGCTGTGGATGCTAACCAGATGCTAACCAGATGCTAACCAGACGCTAAACCACGTGTGTTAAAGGTACCGGCTCACCTGTAGAAGTTCTCTGAGCCGCCTATCGCCACCAGACAGTACGTGTTGGTCAGTTTGGCGAAGCAGCCGATCTCGTTGTTCTTCTCAAAGGACGCTCTCACAGCCATGACGGAGGAGACGATGGTTCACTTCTGATCCTGAAAGAGAGAGGACGGTTTATAAATAAATAAAGAAATAAATAAATAAGACACCAGTCAGGTTGTGTACGAGCAGAGCTGCTGCCACAAACCACAGCAACTGCCGGAGCTAGCCGACAAGCTAACCAGCTAGCTAGTCTGTAAAAGTTTACCACTGAGCTGACAGGAAGAAAACACAGCGTCACGTTAACAGTTCTTAAAAAAAACTGCTTCTACCTGAAACGCGGTGAAGTCTGTTTCATTAAAAACCCCGCGTGCGCAGATAAAAGCGGTTAAATTACCTGAAAAACTCTCGAGGCCTCTCAACAAGCGAAGTGGTGATTCCCTTCCACCACACGTGCTATCTTCCGGGGTGAACGTCGTGACGTAAGACGCAACGGAAGCCATGAAATTAAAAATAAATAAATAAATAAATAAATAAATACAAGCATTTAATCGTTTAAGTCGTGATAATAGTTCAGGTTGAATTACATTAATAAATAAATAAACTAGTTTTTGGCCTCGAGTCAGAAACGGTGATGCTTTTATTTTGTCAATGTACTTCCGCTTCAGCGTCTAGAATGAGATTAGGAGTAAAACATTATTAAATAAATTTCATATAGAAATGTACGTATAGTGTATTATTAAAATAAATGATATATGAAAGCCTTAAAACATTATTAACACATTTTAATATAAAAATAAATATTTGAGTGGCGCGAAAAAATAATTTATGACAAAAAATAAAAATATGTGTTTAGTGATTTATGATGAATAAACAATAAAGAAATAAAAACCATCCTGGGCTGCTGATTAAGATATGACTTTGATTGCTGTTATGTCATGGTCAATTTATTTATAAATTAAAATGTGAAAAGAACAAAAGGGCCTTCAAACTTTTATAAAACTTGATTTTTATTTCTAATATTAATGTCGAGTAATTTTTTTTATTTATACCTCATAAGTTTATAGCTTGGTAATTTATATTTTAGGCACTTCTGGATTCAGGACTCCTACTGGTAATTGTACGCGTCTGTATCAGTATATTTACTTAAGATGTATACGTAATTTAAAAAACAACAAATAAAAAAATATTTTAATAGATTCTCGATCGTTGGTATATCATTTTTTATTCCCATTCTTCACGCTCCTTCGTGTTTTTATCCCAGATGCCAAAGAAAGTCTTCCCCCGCTCAACAACCTGCATAGCAACCGCTGTCCTCTTCCTCTGTCCTCGCGCTCCACCGACCTCCACACTCTCAGCCAATCACGTCTCACCAGTCGCGTGACGTGATTGTTTGTTGACACTGCCATTAGTTCGCCATCCACGTGACGTCACTCCGGGAGGGGCGGGAAGGGAGGAGGAGGCAAAGAGCAGCGAAGACGAGAGGGAGGTATCACTCCTGTCTGATATTCAACGTCTTCTTGTATTTATTTATTTAACTTTTAGACGCACACAGTGCAACTGTGTCCTTGCAGATTTCTCTATAACGTTAATAATAATTAACTTAACGTATTTAGCCACCATTTTAACATCACATGTCAAAGAAAAGCATTCGAACAAATATGAATGCAAAAAAATATAGTTAGCTGCGGTTATGAATTTGTTTCTGTAAAGTAAACCTTTGTTGTTAAAGAATAATTTAGCACAAACTCAGTCTGAGAGACACAAACGTTAAAACAAAGAGACATAAAACAACAACAACAACAACAAAGACACAAAATTACAAGGAAGAGATGGAAAACAACCTGAAAGAAAGGTGATGAAAGAAAGGAGTGACACCTCTTCTCTTGTTTCAGGATCTTTGCAGTCGCCCGCTCCGGTGACACGTCGCTGCGGATTCTCTGCCTGGAAACACCGCAAACTAATCGGAACCGGCGGCCGAAGGAGACGGAGACGGAGACGGACCGGTCTCTCGGCCTCTGAGGGGGTCGATTAGGTGGGATAACGTTAATTTCAGCTCAGAGCTCCGTTTGTTCTCCTCCACCGTCTGGAGGCGGAGCCACGAGACCAGCTCGAGACATGTCACATTAGGGCCCACGTGTTACGGAGTAAATATAGGAAACCATTTTAATAAATAAATAGATATAAAGGTTTATAAAGTCACTTTAATAGTTGTTTTAGTGGCGTTAGCCTTCTTTAAAGGCTCTACTGTACAGGTTATGTAATAGGTCTAATCATTTACTATTTATTGACCACTAATATATGTCTCCATCATTATTTAATATCAATAAATATCAAAATGAAACACAAACAGGCAAATAACACAAACAAATACATGATATTTAACTACAAGGAGACACACAATTACAGCCAAAGCCTCAAAACAACCACACAAGACTAAATTAAATAAAACAACCACAGAGAGACACAAAATGACTGGAATGAGACACAACAACACAAAACAAGACACAAAAACACAAAACTAAGAGACACGACGCCACAAGGAGACATAAAACCACCACAGTCAGAACAGACACACGACAAAAAGCACAAGTCAGACGTTAAATTAACTAATATTACCACAAAGAGAAATAAAAAGACACAAAACTGTGTCAGTAACTGCAAAATAACACAAAAAAAGAAAATATGTGATTACCACAAAAGAAACTTAAAAGATTATGAGACACAAAACAACATCAAATGACTGAAATATAAAACATAAAATAACATGATGACCACACAGAGTGATACAGGTTTATAGTTTCCATTCATTAAATAGATTATTTATCTTAATTATTCCCTGGTGGGTGGACCCCGTCCCCAAACAGAAGAATTAAATCAACACACTGAGGACAAAGGTCACGGATTCAAAGAGACGTGTCTTTGTATCTGTCTTCACGGCCATTTTGTGTCTCATTTCATCGCTGCTTTCATCGTATTTGTCCTCGCTTTTTCATTTTTTCTTAACGTCCACCTGCCATGAGGCCGCGTGGCGTGAGATGGCTCGGCGAGAATCAAACCACCGACCTCCACCCCCCGATGCAGCTTCAGTCACAGGTGGAGGAGACGAGGATGAACGAACGGCTGAGTCAGTTTGTTGTGAAGCGAAGGGGGCATCAGCAGCAGCAGCGCCGCCGCCGAGGAGTCAAAACAAAACCTTTCTATTTTTATCCCGGCTTTGTCTCCAGCTGTGATCTGTGCTGCTAAGACAGCTGTGGAGGGACGAGGGGAGACGGTCTGAATGCAGAATGAGACGCTGTCCACGGCCTCGAATGAAGCATCTGGAGCTGATCTGTGCTGGCTCGGTTCTGATGTGAAAAGACACGTCAACGGGCTGTAATGAACACTGATTAAAACATTTATTATGGCTTTTAATACGACGAATTCTACGTTGATAGATGGAAAATCCTCCACCAGGACTTTCACTTTCATTCATCTTCTGTAACCTCTTGTCCTATTAAGGATCATTGGTCTAGAGGGGGGTCCACCCTGGACAGGTCTCCAGTCTATCCCAGCTGTCATTGGTCTAGAGGGGGGGTCCACCCTGGACAGGTCTCCAGTCTATCACAGGGCTAACACAGAGAGACACTCACACATACGGCCAATTTAGAATCACCAATGAACCTAACCAGCATGTCTTTGGACGGTGGGAGAAAGCTGGAGAACCTGGAGAGAACCCACGCAGACACAGGGAGAACATGCAGACTACACACAGAAAGGAACCAGTTGGAACATGGATTAGAACCTAGAACCTTCTGGCTGGGAGGCATCAGTGCTAACCACCACCACACCACTGAAACATATCTTAATGTCCATCTATTGGAGACACAACTCCACATCATTCATCCTCTACAGGTTCCTTTAACCCTAACCATACAAACACAGCTCTTATTAATGATTTTAAATTTCCTGGAGACACAAAACCACAAAACAAGACACAAAAAAATCACAACAAGGTGGAAAACATTAACGTAAAAGACTGAATATCATGCATGTATGTACAAAACAGCCACAAATGAGACTTAAACACCAGAGACAGCCTGTCCACAGATGATTTTATGAAAGAGCGTCTCACCGAAGTCTCAGGATTAATGTTCGTTAGTTCAACAACGTTAGCATGGTGATTTAGGTTCTCTTTGTCTCTGCAGGTGTTTTGTGTCTTAATTTATCTTTATTTTCTTCATGTTTGTTTAATTAATGTCCAAATTCTCCGTTTTCCTCCTTTCTACCTGAGGCCTGAAGCTTTAGCTCCCGTTCCGGGACTAGCTCCTCTCATGTTATATTTAGGTCTCGGCCCAGAATCAACTTTTATGTGAGAGCGATCACAACTTTACTGCCAGAGGACCGCGGCCGTGACACGTTTGCGAGGCGATTAATTCCTCCTTGTTTTTATCGCCCGGCGTCGCCCGGCGACACGCTGTTACAGTCTCCGCTCGTCACTGTGAATAAAATGAGCCTGAAGCCGAGTGTGAAAATATTCAGCAGCATTTTGTTCCCGTTTGTTCCAGAATCAGCAGCCCACGAGCTGGAGGCTGATGTGTCCGGACCAGCAGGCAGCAGGGTTTGAATCAGAGCCGCAACAAAACAGGATTCCTCCAGGTTATCTGATCAGTTAAAGTTATTATTATTATTATTATTTCGTACAATATAATAATATATCAACTATTTTATGAGTAGCCAACTAATCATTTGGTAGAGAGTCTCCATTCATGCTAACGTTAAGCTAACAGTCACGTCTATGTGAGAGGAAACACATCAGGAACCTCCACATGGGAAGACCCCAGCCGGCCAGACCGTTAGAACCATAGACACTATAAAGATGGACAGTGGAACAGCTCCTTTAAAGTGATTCTAAAGCAAGTAGAGCTCCACCTGGTGTCTGGCTGCAGTATAGGTCATAAGCTCCACCCCCTCCATGTTAGTGGGCGGGACTTGGGCCAAACTAAAACACTAAAATACACGTCAAATTATTTTTTTCAAGGATGGTTTCCGTCATTTTAGGTAGTTGATGTAATGTTGATGAATGTTCAAGTGTAAGTTTTGTTTTAGTTATTTACTACCAGTTGCCATGACAACCGCGCTGTAAAGTGGTCCCGTAGGACCGTGAGAGTTGTAAAAACTATTTTTATTTTTAAATATATCCACTATCAGGGGATGCTCAAATAACTCATATAACTCATCAATATCACGGCTCCACGTGGCTCCGCCCCTCAGACCGTACTGATCAGACTCTGGAAGCAGCAACCTTCGGGCTGTGATGCTAACCACTGCTAACAGTCGCTAACACCCACCTAGAGCAGAACGTTACTGGAAATCCTGGTTTAGTTTTAGAGGTCTGTATGAGCAGAAACACACTGATGGGAAGCAGCGTTGACATGCTAGCTGTTAGCATCACCATTAGCATTGTTATTAGGAGAAGGAGTTCTGATCGTGTTTCTAAGGAATAATTCTCTGATGATTCATTAACGTCCAGAAACTGTTGTAGATTATTATGGGATACTATTCAGAACAGAGTCAACATGTACCTGTGTGTTTTAGTCCAGGTGTGACTTCCTGTGTTAACGACCAGCGATGGGAGGAGATCAGAGCCGTGAGGAGGAGTCTGAGGAGAAGAAAGAAGAAACTGAGAAACGTCCAGAGTCTGAGAAAACTGAAGGTTCATTGACTTTACATTTTATTTTACGTTTCATTTATCTGACCGCTGGAGAAACGCAGGTTTAAGACCAAATATTTGTCCTCACCATTAATGTCCGTCTGTCTTCTGCAGACTCGCCAGGAGAGCTGCCCCAGTGCAGGATGGGAAACAGGACAGTGGACAACATGTGTTTCATGATCTCGTGCACCAACTGGTATTAAACTGGGCTGGACGCTGCGTTCATGGACGCTCCGAGGATTTAAAACAAAGCAGTGACTGAAGCTGTGATGTTTTAACGATGCTTCGTGCTCACACTACAAGATATTCTTTAACTGACCGTGCCAGATAAAGAATTAGCATCATGTAGGACTATGTTTCAACAACTTGATCAAAATCTAAATCGACTGGTCCACACTCCGGTCCACCAGGGGGCGCCAACCACACATTCAAAACAAAAGAAGTGACACTTTAAACGCAGTTAAAAACACACAAAGCAGTTAACTCATGCTAGCTAATGTTAGCTGCCGTAGCCTGTAGGAAACATGGAACTACATCCTCCAAAATGATCATCCAGCTGAATTGCCACCTTTCGGACACTAGTGTACCTAATGAACTGGCATGTGAGTGTAAATAATGAATAAAAATGTCTGTGGAAAATGTCTCAGTTAATCCAAACCTCTCTAACTTGGTAAATGTTGACAGACCGTCCCGTCAGAAACATGTGAGCGGACTCCATCATCCATTTGGACAAAATAAAGGAGTCAGATTCTCCTCATTAAATCTTCCACGAGAATAAAACAGAGCTTGAAGGCATCATCAGCGTGAACATCTCTGAGCAGGTGGTTGAACATATTTCAGATCACCAGAGGACCAGCGTCTGCAGCCCTACAGGGACATTTCAGCAAAACACCAGCGGGCAGACTGATGAAGCACGTCTGGTAGATTTGAAAAAAAACCTCATCATGATGGAGATGATCCAAAACAGAAGAAATATATCCACTATCAGGGGATGCTCAAATAACTCATGTAACAGCACGTCTCCAGCACAGTGACAATAAAGTAATAAAACTTCATGAAGGCAAAATAGAGTACAATGAACTGCAGTTCCTCTCCCAACCACTAGAGGCTCCACCTGTGAGTCAGTCTCCATAGACCTCCATGTTAAACAGACATGTTTACATCCTGGTACTAAAACTAATTTCTCCGTCCATGATGAATGTTTCTAGAACTCACCAGTTAATAATTATATCAAGGACTGAAGTTCTGGAGGATTAAGGGGGCGTGGCCTCTTTGATTGACAGCTAGCTGTCTTTAGCCTAAGCTCTGCTCATGGTCCACCTCTTTGCTGAATCAGGTGGAAGTTAGGTGCAGTCAAAGATGGAGACGGACGGGGACGCCACACTGAGCTTCAGATGATATAGCTGCAAGCTGACATGCTAATGTTTCATAAAGATTCAGCATCTTAGAAAGTATTAGCACTAAACACACGTAAGAACCCTTGACTTGGTCTGGAGTCTCTCCATTGGGAACTGATTCTGCTCCAGCAACACTCTGCCGGGCCAATCAGATCAGGTGGGCGGGGCTTAATGTGGTGATGGACAGAAGAGTGAAACAAAGCTCAGCTTAGACAAAGTTTTCACTTTTATTGACAGTTCATTGAACAGAACATGGTGTTATTGGTTTATAATTGGCGTGAGACAGTCAAACAAACCAAACATAGAAAAAAAAACTTCTATGTTTCAGTAAACATTTTAAATAAGAAACCTCTTAGAAATAAAACTGGATTTATAGAATAATCTCATGAACGTAAACATGCCTATCCGATGTAAGCATCGTCTTAAAAACAGTAGAACGTTATGTGCAAAGGATGAAGACGTTTCGTCTTAAATAAGAGAAATAAAAATACAAAACTTCTCAAAAGCTCCCGTCGCTCGGTCTATTTACAAGAGCTCACATCCGACCGGAAAGAACGACATGATAAAAACAAATCTGTGCATTATTTTGCGTTAAGAAGTGAACAGACTGAAAGTTTTTTTCCATTTTGATTTTATAACCAACCCATTTAGTCAAAAAACCCAAAACCAAACAAAACAAATCAAACAGTTTTTACAGAAAACGTCTTTTTTTTATTTTCTTTAGAAGAAACTGAATTTCTCTTAAAGCTATTTCTGATAAAATCTCCCTACAAGTAGATGTAAGTAGTAGTGGTTGTGACATTATTCAAAGAACTTCAGTACGCCGTCAAAAAGTCTGTCCAGACTACTGTTGATATGTTTTTATTCCCCTACATAGTATTTCATTTTTTTAAAAAGAGAATGTTAGAAACTAAAGGCAACAACAAGTTAAAGGAAGACTCAGCCACGCCAAGCCGCCCTCCAGACTCACGCAGGCGTTGATCGGAGATGGTTTAGATTTCTGGACGGAAATTATGAGTTCAATGGAACGGAAGGATTTACAGAAGCTGCATCCTGTTAGCCAAGCTCTGGCCGTCTGAATTAAACACTCGACCCTCTGTTGATAGTATATTCTGAACCAGAGACCAACGATTGGTTTACGCCACCACAACGATGCTAATGAAGTCACAGTGTGGTTTAATACCTGTATTATTTTAGTTAGATTTTCCTAAATTCATTTGTGTTTCATGAACAATTAGCAGCAGCATCCAGATCGAAAAGTGGCTTATGGCATGCCATGACATGCTGTCAGCATGCCACGCCCTCATACCACTGCTATGCCCATTGTATATTTATGTTTTTGTGATATGACAGTAAAGTGAGTTCACAGTCTGAATATGTCTCTATTTCCTGCTGAAGTACTCAAAGCTAACAGGCTATTAGCATTAGCCACAGTAGCCAATCTAACTGAGAACCAAAATGTCTTTATAGCCACCAAGCTAGGCAGATGTAGGACGCTGCCAGCGTATAACTAGTATTAGCTCTAATAGTTATAAGCACACTGTTATAAACACACAACTATTCAAAGACAAACAGTTCATTTTAACAAAATAGGTCGATGCCAATCACATCTGTACTATTAGCATGATAGCAAACTCATGTAAAGTATGAATGGTGAATAAAAAATAAAATCTATTGTGTATACCTGGTTACAGTTGAGTGTGTGTTTGTGTTACACTAAAAGCAAGAATTTTTACTGTTTTCAGTTGGTCAGACTGGCTACTGTGGCTAGGCTAACAACAGCTAGGGCTAACGCTAATAGCCTGTTAGCTTTGAGTACATCAGCAGGACATAGAGACATAGTCAGACTATGAATTGCCGTCACTGTCAACTCACAAACGTCTCACGCAAATACACAAATGGCCAAAGCACCGTGAAGGGGCGTGGCTTACTGGTGGCATGCTACTAGCATATACTGGAGGCATGCTACCAGTATATGCTCTGTTTGAATTTTGGAAAACATTAATAAAAAAAACTGTACTATACTGCATTGTTTTGGAAGATCTGGTTATTTGTTTTGTTTTTTCTGAATTTACACCATCTCCGTCAACTGCCCCCCTGTGTGGGAGTGGCCATGCCAGATAACTAAGTCTACCTTTAAAGGCAACTCACTGTTGTCCGAAGCCACCAGAACGTCATCAGACCTGGGACAAAACGACACCAAGCTCTGCCACTAAACTCAAGTCGTTTCTTGAACCTATCTGCCCGGCACAGTGGCAACCAAGTCCCTTCCTTCCTTCCTTCGCACTGAGCTGACTTTGGGAAAGACGATCGAGTTGTGGCAGATAAATCCAACAACAGCGGCGGAGGTGAAGCGGCGTTTTCTCCCAGGTCTGCACACAATATCCACAAAAGAGGCAAATTTCCAGAGGACCCTTCGCCCTCTGTGACGAGTACAGATCTGAGCTGAATAAATAACAGAAGAGCTGTGGACCGACAGCGTCCACCACACACGGTAAAAATCTCATGTACATATATTTTGTCTTTATGCGCGTTCCGTAAAAGTAATATGAACAATGCAATCACTACAGTATGTTTTCTTCAAGTACCCTTCTTCCATTGCCACGAACAGACATCTGCTGAAATACACTGTAAACTGCTATTCTTCTGTAAATCAGGAAATATTTACACACTTTCAGACTTTTCTCCCGGAGGGTTAAAGTGGAGGAGCGGTGTCTGTTTACCACAGAGCATAATATGACTTTAACACACCTGTACAGGTTATTCTTTCAGCTAAAACACAATGGAAAGCAGCGTTTTGACCTGCTCACCTTCCCCTACTTGTTCGAATTTGAACAAATCCCCGTCTTCTCATGCTGAACTCCCTACACAAGATGTAAAAACCTCCACAGAGTTAAAAAAACAAAATCACAACCTGATGAGGATCATTTGAGAACAGGGGTAGGTTTCACAAAGATGATTTTTTATTCTGTGCGTCTTATAGCTAAAAGTATTTCGGGACAAATTGTGAGCTTGGGGTCACGATGAGGGAAGTCGTGTGAAAACAAGTCACCAGCTAACGGTTAGCAAGCTAGCCGCTGGTTAGCTTAATGTCCACCAAACATTTAGCATTCAAGGGGTAAGTTGTGAAAAAGCCGCTGCTCGGCAACTGTTGGCATCTAAAAGCCACCAAGGCTAACAGTTAGCGAGCTAACCAGCAGCTAGCTTAAAAGGTTTAGCATTCAGGTGATAGCGTCAGCTGTAAGTCGTGAAACGCCGCTGCTAGGTAACAGTTTGTGTCTAGAGTTTTAAAATGAAACCTTAAATCATACTTATGTATATACACAATTTTTTCAAAAGCTAACTAGCGTAGCTTACTGAAGACGCCTCTAATGGCTGTAGAGTTTATCAACCCAATGACTAATTTTTAATTTTCAGCTCTAGCTTAAAATTTAGTTTGAAGGGAGTCTGTCTTTGTGAAACCGGCCTTGGGAGTCATTCATCATCTAATCAGCGCGACCGGAACTGTTAAAAGCTAAACACAAATCCCATCAACCAACCGCCAGGTCACCGGCCTCAACGTGTGTCGTGAATATCAGCACCAAGGACTGTGTGTGAGAAGCCATTCTGTCGACATCTACTGCCGAAGTGCCCTCAAGCAAAGGCACTTAATCCCAGAATGCATCAGTTCACCGCTTCGGCAGCCTGCGACATGTAAGGTGGTTCAGTATGCCCCTGGTTAGCTTGATGCTAAAACACAGAGATCAAGCTGCAACTCTCCCGTCTCGTCACCAAACCACAACACAGGCTACCACGAAGCTAACGATCCCGCCAGCTTCACCTGCAGGGTGCACCCCCACCTGCCCCCTCCAGAAGTGTTCAGGAAGACGACCGACAAATTAAACCATAACACAGTTCTCGAATCAAGATGAACAGTCCGAAAATAAAGATCATTTCCTGTTGACCTTGTTTCAGCTTTTTTTTTTTGTCCTTTCATTAAAATCCAGCCTGATGTGGTCTCTCCTGTCCATCTGCCTGGTCTTAATATAAACGTGTCTCCACATGTGTCCCCAGCCAGCACTTGAGATCTGATCTCAGTGTGTCTGTAAATCAGCAGCGCCATCATGTGGTCAGTAGAATATTGTAGCAGCTGCTGTCTCTAATGGATCTCTACCTACCGCTGGATCAGAACCATCAACAGCTGCTTGTTGACATGGAGACATGATCCAGATGTTGGAACAAGATGGAAAGACTCAGATTAGAAATGAACCTCGGAAGCTTCCATCCTCAGAGGAATCAGGTCATTGGTGAAGGAAGGAAGGAAACTCCTCTTCCACAGATCAGCCCTGTTCAGTAGGTGGTCTTTAATGTGACCCAGGACTCATTGTGCGGTCACACTACCAAAGGAAGGAGGTCACATGTGTCCCAGACCACCTCCACATGTGGACTGACACCAGATCAGTGTTCACATCTGGACCTGTTTAACCTGGACTCTAGAGACCAGATCAGGATGGATGTTAATGGTCTGAACGGAGCCTTTGAGCCATTAATACGACCACATCCAACAACAAAGGAATCAATGCTCATGTTTTTTTTAAGCCAACTAAACGTTTTCTGCTTCCGTTTCCCAACATGATTGTTCCATCTTTGGGTTTGAAAAATGTCACTTTGGGCTCCTCAGTCTCTGACATTTAATCAGGGAAACAAGCAGCACATCAGCCGATAACGATTAAATGTGAGCAGCTTTTCCATTTTACTCGGTTTAAATGTTTGTTTTTTTAAAATCAATCCAGCAGCTCTGCCTGAATCACAACAACTCTGACCCAGCAGCAATTTCTTCCTCCAGATAGTCATTCATGTTTTCGGTCGACGTACACGGCTTTAAGGTAAAAAGCAGAGAATGTCTTGTTCTGTGTTTATTGTACACCCTCCAGGAACAAATATGCGCTCCGTCTCCCCAGAGAGTCCAAACAGCGCTGCAGGATATTGAACGCCATCGATTTGTGCTGAACGCTGCATGCGCTGAACGGCTCTCGACAGCGGCAGCAGAGTAAAGATATGCGGCGGGAACACATTCAATTACTGCAGGACAGCGAGCTCGGGCGGATAAGGTACAAAGCCCGGCGAATCACAATGAGGGGGGGTGGAGAGAGATGCGAAGGACGCGGACGTTATGTCTCAAGCAAGCCTGAAAATGAAGTGGACGCCATCATTAAAAACATTGTTTGCCTGGGTTTAAAAACCTCTTAAAGAAAGGCAATGAATGTTCAGCAGAGTTACACACACACAGTCTGGATTAACACTAATTTCCAGCTGGAGGTGGGAGGTCTGAAAAATCCTCTGGGGAGCTGGATAGCCTCTAAGTGAACCATTATGAGTCATGTTGGGAAGTTAATGGCATTTAAATGAGCAGCTTGTGTGTTTAAATAAAGCATGCTTTCTAGTCAGAGCTGCAGTGATGCCGTAGCGTTGCGTAACACAAAAGTTCAAACTCGGCAACAGCGTGAAAAGTATTAAAATCCAGCCGCGGTGAAACCCTGACATGAAGTAAAGAGACTGGATGTAACACCGAGACGACTACAAGAAAAGGTAGATCATATGAAACAATTCATCAATGCCTCACAGAAACACTCACTACCTCTAAATCCTCATTCCTGCAAAGCCCTGGAGACGACACGCAGAGAAAAGACTGTACACAGCTTCTGTTCCAATTTACACTAAAGCAACACAACGTCAAAAGAAACCCTCCTTCAAAGCCGACACGTCGGAGCCAGAGACGAGAATTCTTTTGGCACCTTCGACAAAACCCGGGGGCTGAATTTGATGCTCCACAATAAAATAAAGCACCCGTTAAAAGATAACGACAGTCATTTGTTTGGTCAGCGTGATTGAGGCGCTGGACACCGGATGGATGCTTGAACATGAAAAAGGTAAACGTGAAGGGACGGCGAGGTCAGCGGACGAGGAGCGCCACAACAGATGGACGATTAAAAAACGACAAAGACGAGGGGCCGGAGAATGGCGTGACAAGACGGCGGGATTAAAGCCAGGGATGTGGAGGGTGAGCCGTCCCCATTGGAGCTTTGTGAACAGAGGTACTTCATTAAGCTCGGTCGATGTCGTCGGGCCACAGCCTGAATACTAATAGTCTGTCTGTGGCTCTACTTTGTCTATTTCCACTTTTCGTTGCACATGTCTCTACATGCAACAGACACTGATTTTGGACTCTTGGTCAAAGTCACGAGCAGATGTTTGTCTGTTTAGACCAAAGTCTGCAGCAGATTCTTCTTGAATTTACCCAATAAATTCATATAGACCAAGAGAATAATTAATGCACAGCATGTTATTGGCAACTAATCAAAGTAAAGGTTATTTTTCTTGCTGCTGAAATGTTTTTTGAACGTCTTCAGATGATGCCTTTGCATATACATGTGGCGCGCTTACAGCAAAAAAATAAAAAAAGGGGTTTCGTCAGATGTTTTTATGACTAAACGAGCAAGTGAGTCACAGAACTTGGTCAAGTATCAAGCTTCCAAGCACAAGTAAGAAAAAAAAAATACAGAATTTATGATCCACACATCAAGAAGAGCTGCAGAGAAGGGTTAATGCAGAAAAAAAAGATTTGCAGTGACTTTAAATAAAACAATCTTTTCTTCCTGAACTGAAACCAAAGTGCTTAAACAGTATGAGAACATAATTTGTAGGAGACAGGGCTATCCTCAAAAAAAGGAGGATTAAAAAGACAAACTAAACTAAATCTAGATCTACCTGCATTAAAAAGTTTAAAGCAGGAAGTGCCAATCAGACACAATCATTTGTCCTACTTACTGCTCTTTCTTAGTTGATATGTTTTTCTGCATAATCCTGTGTAATTGTAGTTTTTTTGTGTAGAAATGTTTTAATCTCCAGTAGCAATCTAATATACTATCATAATATAAAACAGGTATAACTCACTGAATTGGAAACTAAATTCTACTGTAATATATGAAATTCAGCTGAAGAGAATGTGACTGAAAAACTAAATAAATACTTTGTTGTTATGGTTTGCACCAATGCTACATGCTAATAAAGAAACGGCGCTCAAGTAAAATGCAAATAGAGGGCTAGATTATTATAATCATTATTATTTTTTTTTAATAAACTGATTTACACTGTTCCATGACCCACCGATACTTTGTACAATCACTAAAAACATCATCTCATCAGGTGTGTGCTCACTCGTTTCTAATCTACAGCCATCAAGGACATACTTTAAGCTAACTGATGACACCTCTGGAGCTCCCCTTGGATCTGAGAGCATTTAAAAGACGTAGGAAACGTGAAACCGCTTAAATTCTTACATTAAAAGTGAAGGTCTGATTCCATCGTTTCACTTTGAGCAGCAGCAAACATCTTGACATAGATAAGGCTGTTGAGCTGTTGCGTTTCTATCCCTATACGCCGACGATTTACTATTCTACGTCTGCATAAAACCATCGGTCTGAGTGGCGCAAATCAATACCTCTCCAGTGTTGTTGTTGTGTGACTACCCAAGCTGTAAGCTAGGAATGGTGCTGAGTGTGATTTGTTGTGTATGGTGAAAAACAAAAGAGAGAAAAAGGTCCTCTAGTTTTATGTCTCCATACAACTGAAAATAAACGAAATTCAGTGATCCACAAAGAGATCATCATCTTTTTCTTATGGCCCTTTTACCTGTATTTTATCTTCAAGTTTGATGTTTTTAAACCATTTCTTTTCTTTTTTTTTATTAAATTCCATCCTAACTCACGTGTACAAGCTGTTGTACAAACAAACTTGGAGGTGGTGTCTGGCTTAGAGGAGCATTATATTTTATGCCCCAGATCCTTTTTTTTTAAACTTCTTTTTGTTTTCACTGAGAAGAAGAGCGGTGCGTTAGGTCCCAGAAGAAGAAGAAGAAGAAGAAGAAGAAGAAGAAGAAGAAGAAGTAGTTCATTTTCCTCTCATAGTTTCCCATTTTATTTTCAGCCAGGGAAGATCCAATCAGTTGTTCCGTCTTTCAGATCTCTCTGGTCGGCCATGTTTGACACAAATCTCACAGTCACCAACAGTCGAAGTCTAAATCTACTCCTACAGAGCTTTTGTAGTCTTCTTATAGCTAGCACAGTTACTGTCTTTGCTAACGCTTTTGGGCAATAGCTAACATCAGCTAGCAGCTTGATCCCCTATCCCCAATTCGTGAGCCTTTGACCTTTTGCAAAATGCCTGTCATACCCACTCCTGGACTGGGTATTTGTAGTAGTGCTGCGTCATGGTGTTCTGCTGCACCCCTTTGTTTTTAAACTGGAATATCGTGTACACCAGCACCAGGATGCACAGCGACAGAATGCAGGGGATCACCACGGCGATGGCGTTGACCGTCGTAGGGACGTCGTTGATGGCGACCATGATGTCCACGTCGTCCAGAGGCAGCTGCCGGTCACCGCGGTTGCCGCCGGAGCGCTCCATGTCGGACTGGTCGCAGCCCATCCAGTCGCGCAAGATGGACTTTGGGTATCCGGGTTCTACCGTCAGCTTCTGGTTGTCGAACTTCCAGTACTCCTTCCCCTTGTAGAAGTAGGTGTAGTCTGAGTAGGGGAGGGCGGAGGGGAGAGGACATGGGTGATGGAGGGGAATGGAAGGGAAGGTAGATAGGATGTGAAAGAAGAAAACGGGAAATTCGTAAGATTGGCCCTAAGGAGGGTTACTCTACTCTGTAACCCTGTCTATGAGATTTAATCAGTTGTCGTTTGTAAAATATGACAAGTATGACAAAGTCCTTCATCCTACATTTGGCAAGTCCCGTTTAGAAGAGGGACCCCATTTCAAAATGTAGCCATTTTTAGTCAGCTGTTGGGAAGTCAGTCTCATCTAAAAAGACCCAAAATAAATCAGGACTATCTCCAGAACCATCAGGTCCAAGTTCCTGGTCTCCATGGACCCTCGTCTCTATGACCCTGGTGACCTCATTCAGCAACCCCTTGACTAGAACTGGACCAAGAGTTTAGAGAAATACCACAAAGGTTCTAGTAACAATAGAACCAGGCCCACTCTCCATTTGGACATTTTGGAGAACCAAAAAACCCAAAGTGTTCCACATTGGGTTTTTACCTCTTGAAAGTGAATCTGGCTACAAAATACTACTGATTCCACTACAGGAGGCAATGTACACACAATTCAGCCTTTGGACATTTTATTTAGCCTGGACATCATCACATTCTACCATTGTGATCATTATACAATCCAAAAGAAGATTGATATCCATTCATTAAACTGACTAGCTACAGATGTTGTAAATGTTTCCACTGTTGTTTCTACTCATTAGATAACACACATTATAATTGATCTGACGATGAGAACCAGATCAAACCTAAAGAATAATTTGTTGAACACTCACATCCCTCCCGGCTGATGAAGGCTCCCTGAGGAGCGTCCGGTACTCCCTTCCACACAGTGATGGGTTTGGGGTATCCCGGGTCGGCCGTGTGCTTGTCCTCGTTGTAGCGCCAGTATTGGTCGCCCTTGAAGAAGTAGGTCTTCCCGACGGGCTCCCAGCGAAGCGCCGTGTCGATGCCATCTTTGGGGAGGCAGCTCCCGAGCTCCACCAGACTGTGAGGGTAACCCGGCTCGGCTGTGACCTCCTTGAACACCCAGAACTTATCACCTGGAACGAGGAGGAGGAAAAGTGAGTCAATGCTATCACAAGTTTATTGTCAGGCCCTAGTCAGAGCAAACATCTCTCACATTTTAAAAGTTGATTTTAAGACTTTAATTTTGCATGAACAACTTTAAGGACGTTTCCTGCTGCAAAGACAGAAAGAAACTTTCACATTCTTAGAACAAAAAGAGTTTAACCTCAGCACAACTCTTCAATACATGTCTGTTTTCGGACACACCATGGCCTAAATGACGTTTCCTCCAACTGTTCAGCTCTAAATGGAACATCTGTGGGTGAAGTCCACCTGAATGTCACATGACTAGAGTCTGTTAATGACCTGATACTCACCTGTACCTGGAGGAACCTGTTCTGATTCTGTCTCCAATCAATGATTCTCTAATGAACCATTAATATCCAGAAACATCATCAGTGTCAAGGTGTGAAAGTCTACATCTTTCATATTTTACCTTTGAAGAAGACGAATTTGCCATCGGACCTCTCGTAGGCGGCGTCGATGCGAGGCGGCAGGCCCTTCCAGAACTGGTCGATCTGCATGGGGTAACCCTCCTGCACCTTGTTGTTCCTCAGACGCCAAAACCACCGATCCTGGAACACAACGAGATTCAGTATCACTGCAGCCAGCTACGCTAAACCTGCAGCAACATTGGAGAAAGTCATTGGAGAGTCGTATCTGAGTCACTGAGAGAGGCCTGCAGCTCTTTTCTACCAGACTGCTCAATCAAAATCATCCTCTGCAGCCTTAAAGCATGGCCGTACTTTATTATTACACACTACTTATTCACATTTATTGACATCTTCTGATTGTATCTGGTCTGTCTTTTGTTCGTTTTTATAAATATATAAAATATCTGGCTCTGGTTCCAGATTAATCTCGTTGTATATAGCGATAATAAAGTCTCATCTTATCATTCATCAGAGCTGTCACTTAATTTTAAGATAACAGCTTGTTCTCGTAGAGAAAAGCATCTGACAGGACTTAGAAGATGAACTTGTCATTTAAAGTGTCACATTATTTCTGACAGCCACACTTCATATCCTGCTTGCTTTCCACAGCATTGCTTCATCACTTCCTGATTTTTACAAACAACGGCGAGAGTACGATGTCAAAATAACATAATGTGCATTAATCACATGTCACCTGAACATTATAACCTATAAGGTTTTCACCGGTGCACCTGATGTTTTGAGTAGGGATGCACCGAAAAATTTCAGCCGAAAAAACGAAAATACACTTTTGGGCCATTTTTGGACGAAATTTTATCGCCGAAACAACACAGCCGAAACAGGATGTTGTGATGATGCAAGCAACAACCGCAGCGATTTTCGAATTTCTGAAAATTTTCGGTGCATTCCTAGTTTTGAGAAATGATAGACCCAAATAGACGGGGATCTTTCTGTGGCTGATTTTGCCAGGACGGTAAACCAACAGTCATTATTATAACAATCAATGCTTTAATATACAACACTGAGAACAGTAAGAGATAGAGAAGATGAGGAGGAGTAGGAGGAGGAGGAGAGCATCAATCTGAGTTCATTATCATTGGCTTCACTGAATCTAGGACACAGTCAAAAACAGTTCACACACAAACTCATGTTTCTATCTGTTCGAGGACATTCCATCACCCCTAACCCTAACCCTAACCCTGAAGCTGTTTGAGCTTCGTCTTAGTGAGGATCATCAACAAAAACCTGACAAACTTCAACAGCTTTGTGGACGTTTTGTCCCTGAGTATAAATGTCCTCACAAAGATAGATGAACAAATACACACACTGCATCTCAAAGGATCCAACATGAACCACTTGCTGCTTTTTTTTTTCTGACTGAAGCCAAATGGAAAAAACAAAAACAACAACAACAGGAAAATCTATGCTTCACATCCTGCAAAAAGGAGCCACGATAATCCCACACATCCCATAATAAGTGTCTCCTTTCAAACGCCCACCGGCTCTCACAACTTTGTGTCCCACAGTAAAAGGGAGAAATGAAGCCACTGCAGCACACAACAGGTTGACTGAACAATTTACAAAATTTAATTTACAAAGACGCAGGAGCAACGAAGAAGAAACAGAAAACCAACGAAGAAGAAACCAAGGAGTTAGGGACGCAGAAGACACCTGGTCTCACCTGTCCATATACCTGGTCTTAATATAAATGTGTCTCCACATGCGTCCCCAGCCAGCACTTGAGATCTGATCTCAGTTTGTGTCAACCCAGATCAGCCCTGTTGAGTAGGTGGTCTTTAATGTGACCCAGGATTCATTGTGTGTTCACACTACCAAAGGAAGGAGGTAACATGTGTCCCAGACCACCTCCACACGTGGACTGACACCAGATCTCTAAACTGAACATTGCTCAATGAATAAATATTTACTTGATCATCATTACATCCTCATGTCAATCACAGACAGATACAGATTCAGGTTTGAACAGGTGAAGGACAGAAAAGAGAACGACGCCGGTTGACGGACATGGAGGCCGGCAGACGGAGAGCTGGTGACCTTTACTAACGTTCAGTTTAAAGATCAGAGACGTCAAAAGGATTTTTCTTTTTCCTTCACCTCTGCTCGTCACTGTGATCCTCTGTGATCTCTCTTACAGACGGAGACCGTTCAATTTCTAGCAAGCAGCAACCTCCGAGGCTGAAAACGTGAGCTAACACAAAGAGCTGCAGTTCCTTCAATGTCCACTAGAGGCTGGCTCTGACTGTGAATAACCATCAACTGGACTAAAGGTCCGAACAGTTTCCGGTTAACAAGCTGCACCTCTGCATGAAGCAGAGCTGGTGACCTTTACTAACATTCAGTTTAAAGATCAGAGACGTCACAATGGATTTTTCTTTTCCTTCAGCTCGTCAGCGTGATGCTTCCTGTCTCTTTCACAGACGACGACACAAGAAACTAAATATATATTTACTCCGTACAGATTAGAACATCACATCCTCCTGTTTCTGATTTATATTCAGACATACACTGTAAAAACTAAACATTATGGTGTCACTGCTGCTTAACCAGAAACAGCTTAGCTACGCTAAGAGCTTGCTTTAGCTCCAAGGTTTCAACAATAATCTTTTGGTAGTTTAATGTTTATTATGTCAGGTGGGGGCCCCTTAAGGTTGTTACATGCTCTGTAAGAAATTTGTTCTCTCTCCTAGGGCTGCAAGAACAAGAACAAAGTTCGCTCTGGCCAGGTCATTTATACGTAAGCTCAAGAGCCAAACTCCAGGGAAGTCCTCATAGGCCCCTCCCACTGCAGCATACATCACACGCGCTAAGCATTGTGGGAGATGGACAACGAGAGACACTTTTCTTATTATTGTCGGATGTTGTCCGGTCGTTTTGACGACTGTGTCCATCGGATTACGCCGTATGACGATCTCTACCCAGGAGAGACTAGCGGTCACACAAGAATATTAGCAGCTGGGAGCTAATAGAGTGGCCGCTAGCATTTCCGATTTTCCACAATAACCACACCCACTTCCAATTTCTGACCAATCACAGAATAGTTGCCGGACATGGCACAAGAACAAAATTCTGAGAACAAGCTGCGAGAACACCCAAACGAGGGCTGCAAGAACAAAATGACGTCATTTTGTTCTCGCAGTCCGAGGAGCAAGAACAAACTTCTTGCAGAGTATGTAAGAGCCTTTAGACGTCCCTACTGTCGCTGATAACTTAGCACATTGCTTTTCTTTTGTCAGGTTTGTGTTCTCATCGAGTCTCTCCTCACCTTGAAGACGAACATCTCCCGCCTGAAGAAGGCCACCGTGTTGAAGTTGCCGTCACAGATGTTGGGTTTGCCGTTGCCGGGCAGGGCAGGGCGGTCGCCGGCGGGGCGGGCAGGCCGGGAGTTCTTGCGCTCGGAGGTCGAGTGAGTCCGTCGGGACGGTAAGGTGGGTAACGGCCGGGTGGGTTCCAGCATGGCTGTGGGGATGCCTGAGGAGAGACACCGATAATTACGTGAGTCGAATATTTTGGCCCCTTGTTAAAGAGTCTCCTTGGGGCCTAATTGCAGCAGAGCAAACAGGATCAACTTTCAGAAGAAGGAAATAATAAAGACTTTGTTATCCACACAGAGGCAGAAATACTGTTGGCTGCTCTGTCTTAGCTTCTATTTCCCTCCAACACTGACTCTTAAATGTCACTCGTGTTTCATGACCTTTAACGTGGAGATAACTGATTATTAAAGGAAACCAGAATCAGCAGCAGATAAATGCTTGAGATTCTGACCACGTCTGGACGCAAATATTCCTCCGCAGCGTCTTATCTCCAACGTGACGGAGGCGTTTTAGTTTCCGTCTCCTCACCAACACAAACAAATGTTCCGCTGCATTACCGCAGCAGTGATGGTTTCAGAAAGCCTGTCAGGAAGTGTGTCGGCTGCTGACGGGCAGTCGCTGAAATCTGAGGCATCCTCTCTGAAACGGAACAAAGTGTCTCTGGTGTAAACAGGAAGGAGAGGATTTCTAATATATTTTCTCTAGTAAAGACTGCTCAGCTCGGTGTTGTGTAAATGAGAAACCGCTCTGCTGGTGGCCACATCTTTATAATTCAGCTGCACTCTGGGTTTTAAGATAAATTATTCACATCCAATGTGTGCCGCTTCTGCTTTGGCAAGCTTTTGCTTTTAGGTCCCAAGTGTTCAGACCGTCCAGTATCACCAGTCTGATGTAGCTTCAATCAGCTCTTATCAGAATCAGAGTCTGGCTAACTCATCGTTTGGATTGTACATCTTATAAAGTAGACAGAATTAGACGTTTTCAGTTTGATGTACAGATGGCTATCACTGAGGAGACTTAAAAACTGATGATTCTGGTCATGATTTCAAATTGTCAAACATTCCTCCAACCAATCAGAACATGTGACATTAATTCTTGACAAATACTTTAATCGTTAACTGTTTGTCCTTAAAAATTTATGTCGATATCTTTTACAACGGACGTGATAGTTGACTCGCTTTTCCGATGGCAGCCATTTAGTTATAAGCTAGGGATGCACTGAAAATTTTCGGCCGAAAACCGAAAATACAGGTCATTTTCGGCTGAAAACTGCTGTGGTTGTTGCTAGCACGTGTTGTTTCGGCAATAAAAGTCCGAAATTTTCTGGCCGAAAACTGAAAATGCACTTTCGGGCCGAAAAATTGCTGCGGTTGTTGCTTGCATCATCACAACATCCTGTTTCGGCGATAAAAGTCCGAAAATTTTCGGCCAAAAATGCACTTTCGGGCTGTTTTCGGATTTCGGACTTTTATCGGCGAAACAACACGTGCTAGCAACCGCAGACAACCGCAGCAATTTCAACCAAAATTTGGTTGAAATTTGGTTGAAAATTTTTCGGTGCATCCCTATTATAAACTAATTCAGATCACACATGACTACTGTTACTATTCTGTCCATCACCACATTAAGCCCCGCCCACACTGATCCGATTGGCCCGACAGATTTTGCTGGAGCAGAATCAGTTCCCAACAGAGAGACTCCAGATCAACTGTCATCCAAAAGTAACATTTGTAGGTGTAGGAAGTTGGTTTGGCTTCCAGGCGCCAGTTTTGCTGCAACGAGTCAAAATTAGTCTCTCATTGAAATCAGAACCTATTTCTGAAACTATTCTTTTTCTGTACTTTTAAGGCTGAGACACACAAACCAACATCAAAGAAGTACCGGCAACCAAGGCTGACTGTGATGTCTCCTGTTACCAGACCGTAAAAGCTGCACTTGAACTCACCACAAAGACAATGTCCGTGTCAGAGTGTCCTTTTAACTTGTCTGGTGTTGCTCTGTCTCTTTTCTTAAAAATAAAATAATATGCAGTACAAGGTAACCTCTGCACTGAACACACTCGCCTCACATTTCACACAGGACTTGATGTTTTAAAATGGAGGTGCAGCAGTTACCCGTCATCCACGGTCCACACCAGTATGGAGACTACTACATCTTCTTCTTTTAATCTCTTAACGTGAAAAATCGAATGAAGCCGATGAAGTCCAGAGAAACTATTGCTACTTACTAAACTGTTCTGGATCAACACAAATCTACTTGGTTTTAGTCTAAAACTCCAGTTTGGAGGACTCTGGGCCTTCTTGGAGGATACACACATTTACTAGTTCTATTAGCAGATACTTTAGATTATTTTAACCAATATATCCCTTAATTTAAGACTTTGATTTCTTGATTTTTTCAGAGTACGTCATTAAAGAAGCATCAGAAACCTCCCGATGGCTGGAAACGTACCCGTTTATTTTGACTACTTAGGATTTTGATCATCTCAGCATCAGAATAAACTCTGTTCCACCTGCCGATATAAACAAACAAGCCGTGTGCTGCTCACCGTAGATCTTCTGAATGCCCTGCAGGTCGTCCAGAGGCAGCTTGAAGTTGTGCGTGTCCATGTACTGGTAGAACGGAGCCATGATGGCGCTGGGATCGTTGGAGTGCTCCAAACCCAACGCGTGACCCAGCTCATGCACCGCCACCAGGAACAAGTCATTACCTGGACAGAGGACGAGAAGAAGGGTTAGCAGGAGAAGGGACAGGACGAGAGTAAAAGACGGAGAGAAAACAATGAAACGGCTTCTTAAAAAAAACAGAAACCTGGAGAACTGGAGCGACAGAAAAGGACCGGAGAAAGAACACGGAGCTAGAGTCGGCCTGCGATGCCGTCGACTCATCAGAAGGCGGAGTATGATCCTCACATCAAAAGGGGAATTTGTGAGCGACTGCCGTTAAATCCGAAGAGTCCACTTCTTCAAAGGCTGCTGCTTGACGGGGATTACTGCAGAGTACGACGCCACGTCACACTTTAAATTTATAATCTGTGAGTGTTTAAATAATGTGATTTAAAATATGGAGACGAGTGGAGCGTAAAAATAACCGAGTGCTCCGTGATTTAATGTGTCACCGTCTGAAAGTTTCGGCTCATGAATACAACACAGACGGCACAGACTCCAATTAAATCTCTGATGATGATTTTAAAGATCTGCATCTGTGTTTTGAATCTACTTGTGATCGTTTTTGCATCTCTGGTGGTTTTGGATCTTGGTGGTTGCTTCACATCCTTTGCTCTGTGCTTGTTCTGCATTTCTTTGTGGTTGAATTGGATAAATTGTTGGTGTTTGCCGTCTGTTGGTGGTTGTTTCACACCCTTTTGCGACTTTTTCTTCTCTTTATTGTCCTGTTGGATCTATTTGAGGCTGGGTTTTGAATCTCTGGTTGGTTTGCATGTCTTTGTCTATCCGAGTGTTTCTGTACCTACTTAGAGTCTCTTTGAACGGTTTGGCTTACCAACAACAAATGGGGATCATGAGTAAGAGTCGTCCTCTGGAGGCCATGAATGTCTTGGGATCTATTTGAGGTTGCTTCGCGTCACTTTGTGGTTGGTCTGCATCTATTTGTAGTTGTTTTACAAAGTAGTTATGGACAGTATTTGAGATGTGTAACAGTCTTTTCCATTTTGAAGTAGCTGAATTCCTGCATGTGGATTGTCTCCACAAAAATGAGAAACACAAAATAAAGGAAATCCAACAAAGAACCTTCAGACCAGAGGATCCTGATTTTCCAGGTAGAGTGTCCGACGGCCTCCCAGATCCTCGTACTATTCAACAAATCAAATTAAGGATGAGAATAGAAGGCCATGTATTCCCCAGTGCCGTGTCTTCGTGTGCTCTTTGTTGAAGCAGATCTGCAGCTGCTGTCAGATGCTTAATAGCTTCTCACGTGTCTGAACACAGAATCCAAATGAATACATTTCATCGGCTCCGTAATTGGTTTGACTCCGTTTGAACCTAATTACAGAACATAATTATCTTTTCTCTCCTGACTCACAGTCTCATTTAAAGATGGAGAAAAGCTGCCGACTGTTTCAACTCCTCCATTAATTCTCTGTGTCTGATTTTAACAGATCTAGATTTTTTCTCTCTCTTGCCATTCGGGGGAAATCATTTTAATTTTTCCTGTGTTTGTACAGACCCTCAAACTCATCGTGAAGCAGTTTTCACAGACAACATTCAGAGAAGTTTCTTCCTTTGTTTCCTCTAAGGTTCGTTTTTCTTGCAGACGAATGAAATGCCGTCGATGCAAGAAGAAAAATATTTACCTCCTCTCCTTCAGCTCTCACCGGCTACGTTCACATGGATCAATACGTCTCCATCCTGATCAATGGCTGCCATCAGAGATGAGCCGTTACCATGGAGACGATCAGAAACGTCAATCACTGTAGGACTTTATGGATGAAGAGGAGCATCACATCATCTACAGGAGGAGAAGAAGAAGGAGGAGGAGGAAGAGGAGCACAAGAAGGAGTGGTGGTAGTAGTACGTCCTCCGCCACGTCCTCCTCTTCCTCCACGTCCTCCTACATGTCCTCCTCTGGTCCTGAATGTCTAGAGTCTTAGAAGATGACCAAGATGTCTCCACGTCCTCCTCCTCCTCCATGTCCTCGTCCTCCACGTCCTCCATGTCCTCTTCCTCCTCCATCTCCTCCATGTCCGCCTCCATGTCCTCCACCCATCTCCTCCATCTCCTCCTCCTCCTCCATGTCCTCCTCCATATCCTCCACGTCCTCCGCCCATCTCCTCCATGTCCTCTTCCTCCATGTCCTCCTCCATATCCTCCACGTCCTCCGCCCATCTCCTCCATGTCCTCTTCCTCCATGTCCTTCTCCATGTCCTCCACGTCCTCCACCCATCTCCTCCATGTCCTCTTCCTCCATGTCCTCCACGTCCTCCTCCATGTCCTCCTCCACGTCCTCCTCCTCCTCCATGTCCTCCTCCATGTCCTCCTCCATCTCCTCCATGTCCTCCATGTCCTCCACCCATCTCCTCCATCTCCTCCATGTCCTCCACGTCCTCCACCCATCTCCTCCATGTCCTCCTCCACGTCCTCCTCCTCCTCCATGTCCTCCTCCTCCATGTCCTCCTCCATCTCTTCCTCCTCCATGTCCTCCTCCGGTCCTGAATGTGTAGAGTCTTAGAAGATGACCAAGATGTCTCCACGTCTCCATTGTCTCTGTCCACATAGATTCCATCTTGGTTCATCTTGTGTTTCTACCTCCATGTTTCTGTCCCTCCTGGAAACTCCTCACCTGATGATGATGATGATGATGATTAGTGAAGGTTACCATGGTTACCACCACCAGAAGCTCAACACTAAATCTTTAGAGGTAAACTGGTGTCATACATGTCTGTGAAGGTTCTCAGTCATGCAGGTACGTCCTCAAACCAAAGATGAGTCAAACTCATGTGGACTTGTTGTGTCTGTAGAAGACGTTTCCTCCAAGTGTTCAGCTCTAAATGATTTTATCAGGAACATCTGGGGGTGGAGTGCACTTGAAGGTCACATGACTAGAGTCTGGTAATAACCTGGAGGAACCTGGACCTTGAGGAACCTGGACATGGAGGAACCTGTTCTGATCCTGTTTGAGTGGTCCTCCAGTGATTGATTAACCTTCTTTAATTTAGACTGTTGATGTAGCCCTGTGATAGACTGGAGACCTGTCCAGGGTGGACCCCATCTCTAGACCAATGACAGCTGGGATAGACTCCAGACCCCCATGACCCTTCACAGGATAAGAGGTTACAGGAGATGAATGAATGAATGAATGTGTTGATGTCCTGTCCTACGCTGTGGTGTGCTGGGGTGGAAGCACCTCAAAGACAGACCTCTCCAGGTTGGAGAAACTAATCAGGCGGGCTGGCTCTGTGGTTGGCACGAG
>JASGAT010340747.1:0-17025 GCA_030220025.1 Chelon auratus | reverse complement strand
ATTGTGACCATATTAGAATTCTGACATTAGCATTTAGCAGATAAGGTTAAGACTAAATTTCAGAAAGCTGCTAGCATGGCTAATGCTGTTCAGTTGTTGTTTTAACAGAAAAATTGACGAATCTTCCATCTGTGTTTGTCTGTAGCAAGCATTTTCTAGATAATTATTTTAAGAAAAGTTTAAACAAAGTATTAGATGGCGAATACTCAAGGTTAACCGACAAGGTCTGTCTTTATGAAGGTCTGTTTCTTCAGAGGAAAGTTGTTCCACAGAAGTTCACAATTAGGTTTTTAAATCAATATTAGTACCCAAAAGTAAACTTTATATTACTCAGGAGATGTCAGAAATGAGAGTATTGAGTCATTACCCTTTTCAATGGTCTTATTTGTGTATCAGATCTTCTGAATCCCTGCAGCACTTGCCCTTGCCCTCGTCTGTGTGGGCTAAGGAGGGCCCGGGATCGATTGATCCAGTAACCTCACCAGCCTCTCCGCCATCCCTCTCACTCCCCACCTCACCAATAGAACGACATCTCCAGCTCTGGGCCGATCCAGCCTCCGCCAATGGGAGGCTGGCGTGATCAGCCTGGCCGCACAGTGATGTGAATGTTTCATGAGTGATGTTATGGTGTGTCGGGCGGAGTGCTGGTGGGGTGGGACACTTTTTCCTCTGGACTCCCATGGGTACCCCTGACTGGCACTAATGGGACCTTCCCTTGTCGGAAAGACCGGATCAACTTACACAGCTTTGTGGAAGTGGTGGAATCATACTGGGAGAGGAGGGAAGGGATAATGCTTACGGATACAATAATATATGGCTGATATGTGGGTTTGGTCAGATCCTGTAAAAAGGGATGCTGTAGACATTACTGTATAAAGGCTTTGTGTGTGTGTGATTCTTTTTGGTGCTAGTCCATTTTGTAAACTTTTGGTTTGTGGCTGATGGGTCTCTTATTTCAAATTAAAAAAAATCTTCAAATTAAAGATGTACAGACGATAGACTGTATATAAATATGGACAATGCGTCCCCACTTCCTTGCATTGGCCAAACTGATGCTATTTTCCCGGGGATATGGGCAGTGCCATCTTGCGAGTTTGGAGACAGAGTCCATACTGTGCTCTGCTCTACCTCCACCAGTTACAAAGAAATGTTGGTCGAACATTCATCAACATTATATTAACTACCTAAAATGACAGAAACCATCCTTGAAAACAATTTATTTGACCTGTAATTTAGTGTTTTAGTTTGTCCCACATGGAGGAGGTGGAGCTTATGACCTATACTGCAGCCAGACACCAGGGGGAACTCTACCTGCTTTGGCTTCATTTTTGAGGAGCATTTCCGCCAGTTCGGTCCATATTAATGCTGTCTGTGGCTTACTGCTATCAATTTCCTGCAGTAATTTCCTGATTGACGATGACATTGCCCCTTATTCTTGGTTATTTCAGTTTGTGCAAACTTGACAAAGCTGTCCAACAGCTTTGGGACGAACTGGCAAACCATCTGAAAATCGTGGATAATGCTCTGATGGATGGTTGGGAGAAGATACCTGCATACATGCTCAAAAATCCACAGAGAAACCGGAAACCCGTCAGTTCAAGTGTAATCACACTTTTGTCAGGTGTTCACACAGTTTCTTTAGCCAGAAATGTGGCCATGTTGTGCATTATTTGGGTTCAGTCCTGGATTAAGTTCAACAATTTGCAGCTATTTTTAGTTTGAATTGAATTTTATTGACTTGTGGTGCTGTGTTTCCCTAATCTTTCCTTTTGGAAGATCTAAGAGCTGATTCAGAATCTAAATTTCTTAGATTTTAATATATGTTTAACTTGTTCAAATCCTCTTTCATGTCTAATCCTCTACATATATAGAACTGTTTATTTATTTCCATTACAGGGTTGTAGAAGTGGCATGCCAAGTTGCCTTTGTGCCTGTCAGCATCAGTACCCCCCCACCCCATTGCTGCTAGACTGCATCAGTAAACCGACACCAGATTCCAAAAGTGGCTCCTCACAACAGCCAAGGACATTTCGGTGCGCTGCATTTGTAAACACGTAGTACTACACCAAGCTCAAAATGGCCGAAAGCATTCGCGGAGAACGTGAACAGCTAAACTGTGAAGGCTGTGAATGCCTCACTGTGTTAATTCAGAGACGGTTGCGCGGGCTCTTTTGTGCACACGTGCGAGCAGACATGAGCAGACGGACGAACCGACTGTGAGACGTGTATTTTGCGTGTGTTTCTGCTCCCTGTAGCTGCTCTGTACATCTGTTGATGTGGGTCTTTGGGACCATCTGACAGTGGAGGCAGCTGGGTGACAGGATTTTAGGCTAAGCCCTTCGTCCCTTTAAACACACACACACACACACACACACCAAACATGGCCCTTATGGGACATCAAGCTGGCACGTGCTGCTGGACAGCGGGCTGCAGCTGGCACTGTGGGCCTACCAGGGCAGAGGAACAAGCCACAGTCTTGACTGAGTCTCTGTGTGTACACTGGGGGGAGAGGTGTGTTTTTACTGGCACTGCAGGTCTGTCCTGGCACTGCAGCAACCCCCCCTCCACACACACATACCCTCTCTGCACCAGGAGGTGGGGAGGGCACTATCTTGGCAGAGAGGAGGGGGCTGCAGGAGTGCGATTCCATAGCAGCTTTTCTGGGGCAGCTGTTCAGTGTGAGTGTGTGCATGCCACCCGTCTAAATAAACAAACACATCGAGATGAAACTTAAATGGTTTGTGGGTAAAACTGGCTTTTGTATCAGAACAAGCAGAAACAGTACTTGAGTAGGAATGAATAGGAAGGGGACACTTTTGACTAAGGAGTATATTGAAATTTATTTGCAATGTGCAAATTGGAACACTATTTCATTATTTACCCAGCTGCAGATTATTTCCTCAAGAAACTGGACATAATAATGACAGCAAATATCCATATTACAAGCATTGCAGAGCCAGTTTTGGTGTATTTAAATTATTTATCTTGTCCCAACAACAGTTCAAAACCCAGTGATATTCATATTTTACAGCACAGGTAATAGGAAACCAGGAATAACAGAAAATGATCACAAAAAAGACAAACATTTGGGGTTATTTCACTTGAAAAATGTCAAATTTAATGCAAATTTATTATTGTCAATTACCAAACTAATTGTTTTTGCTCATAACAAACGTGAAAAAAAGCAACACATTCACCAGTTGACACCCATAATCAAAACTATGCATTCTGCGACTCATGACAGCCTTTAAATCCAGTATTTAATGAATGTAATTTAAACCTCTTATCCACGTATCAGACCTCCATGATGTCATATCAATGAACAGCTACAGACACAAGGCCAGGAAATCATTCAAAACACCCATGTTGGGTTTTGCAGGGCTGAAGGAAAGGTCAAAAGGTCACAGGAGGAAAAACAAACTGTGAATTAGCATCTACTTCCCTGGCACGGCCAGAAGCCGTTGTCCACACACTTGTTCGTGGAGGGGCACAATGCCAGTGCATGCGCAGCACTTGTTGTGGAAATCTCTTGCCTTCAGCAACTGGTGGAGGAAAACAACGCATGAGCTTCTGAATATACTACGTAGTGTATAATGCGTACATTTATGGGCTGCGCATGGAAAGACCGTGAGCTCTTTTGAGATCTCGCCATGTAGTTTTCCATCCGACTGTAGTATGCTTGCCTCCACATATTCCATGCATGTCTGTTTGTACACGCTCAAGTGACAGAGTGCAGTGCAACCCAACACTCTGTACAGTGATATGCAAGGTCAATTTGCACCTCTCCCGGCCTGACTGACACGAGGGAGTGTAAAATACCCTCAGGAGCTGCTATGAAGGAAGTTGCAGTATGTACAGTAGAAGAAAAATTAAAGGCTACTGAAGACGCGCAGAGTAGAAGAGCTGATGTTTGTAGGTGTTAGCCCAGTTGTTAACTCATTAACTGAGGACGGAGGCATCGACATCTGTGTTTATGGTATCACTGCAGTGTATGGTTGTATGTGTCCATAGGAGAGTAGCAGTATCTGAAGTATAGGGGTAAATGCTGTCTGAGCAACAGACTTCTAATGAATCAGATAAAAGACAAAAGGAAAAATCTCAAAGGACATGAAGTAAAGAGAGTAAAGAAAATCTTTAATTCCACAGTTACAACTAGACATCTAATAGACGGTTTAGGCTTCTTCCTCAATTTGATGCCATAGCTACAGTGACAGCCTAGACCCTACACAGACCCTTACGCCGTAGCCTGACGTGCACCTCCCCAGAAATGTAATCACGGTGACGCAGACAGAAAAAGCTGTGATTGATCCACTTGGTTGTAGCGTGTTTCCACTTTATTGTTTCCAGCTGCTTCTCCATCTCCGCAGATTTTCTAATTGATTGTCTTGGATCAATAAAGATGGAACACATCGAGGAAAGGTTAACTAAGGAGGTTTGGAGATGCAGTCAGGACCTTCTAAAGGACTTGGAGCTGAGATCACAGCGTTATTTCCCCGGCTATACTTGTCTTTGTCTTGGCCTTGGTGAGCTAATATGAATTGCCTTTTATCTTGGCAGAGCAATGCTACTTTTGGCAGTTTTGCAGATTAATTATGACACTTTTACAGTGTTGATTTACACAGTGCGATAAAAGTATAAGATCAGCCACATCCTTAAAACCACCAACCAGTGAAGTGAATAACATTGATGATTTCATTACGATCCTGGTATTTATGTGGATGTGAATCTGATATGTACCACCACCTGAACATTGTTGCAGACCAAGTAAACCCTTGTGGCAATGACAGTGGCGTTCTTTGTGTCCTGATGTAAAAGAAAACATGATTCATCACACCACACCACCCTCTTCTATTACTCCGTGGTCCAGTTCTCCTCATATGTCCATTGTAGGAGTCCTTAGTAGTGGACAGGGATCGGCATGGGCACCCTGACTGGTCTGCAGCTTTGCAGATCCATACAAGAGAAACTGTGATGCACTGTGCTTCTGGCACCTTTTTAAAAAACATTTCACTGTGAGGCATCAGCGCTAACCACCTCGCCACTGTGCCGCCCCGACATTGTTGTTATGAATTATTATTACTGACCAATTGCTTGTTAAAATGACCAGTTTGTTTATGAAAAGAACAAATTCAATCAGAGGAGTCCATATTATAGCCTAAAAAATTCCCATTAAACAACTTGATCCATCGCAAACCCTTTTATTTCAGGTGCAGTAAGGTAGTAACAATTGAGTTTAAGTACCTGTATTTAATGTTTATGAAGTTCTCTTGTGACCAATTTAAATGAACCAATCTACCATTAAATCTAGCATAAAGTGCTTAAGTTGTATATCTAATGAATCATGAAACAGTGACACTGAATGAGCAAAAAGAGATTCTCCTGTTTATTTTAGACATTTATTTGGTGTAAAGTGATGGTACAATGTTTCTTTTCTTGTGAATCTTCACAGATGGATATTTTTTAATGCTTCCTAAAACCTTTTCCAAGGTCAACAATGAACTAACCCCAAGCTCAAGCTTTAGCTCTGCGTTGTAGAGGAGTCAAGGTGGGGAACTACCCTTCTATAACATTTACAATAAACTGCAAATCTCAGTCATTTCGCTGATCTTTTCATTCCTGGCACTCCTGTGTGACTCATGCTTGAATCACCTAGTTAAGAGTGAATGAGGGTATAATGGATGCGTGACTTTGTAATATCACACATTCCTGGGTTGGTTTGGGCATGTTACAAAAATATGCTCCCTTGAGCCATGGTAAATGCAGATGAGCCATACGATGTGTTAGAGAAATAACACTGGAAAGAAAGTGACTGAACACGTTAATCATTCTGAAACTCAAGACTGCGGCCCTGATGCACATCTCTGTCACTGATAATTACTGAGCCATTGTTCTATGAAGTAGAGGGAATCAAGAGAAATCCTCTGAAGGCTGCACCTTTCTTTCCGTTCAGTGCGGTGATGAGTTGCCTAATTTTTATTAGTGAGTGAACAGCTCAGCTAAAGCATGTAAGGGCTTGGTGCCTTGCTCAAGGGCATTTTATTGGTATAGCTAATTCTTTTTTGCATTCCATCTGCATGGCCTTTCAGTGTACTCCTTGAGTGTTCAGTTATCCAGCACGGGATCGTGACTGAAGTAATTTCCTTGATTAAGTAATTCATTGCTTGTGTATATGCCAAATCATGGTGTAATGTAATTTAACTGGTTTAGTCAAAAGCCTTGTTTTTTTTTTCCTTTAAACCAAAGATCTTCTGTTACTTTATTATAAATTTAAAATGCTGCAAAGCAGTCGAAAAGTCATATTTATTTAGGTAGAAACTATTCACCAAAGCATGACGTTACCATTGCTGACATTACACTCGTCAAATCTGCAACTTACCAGTTTAAAGCCATGTTATTTTTAGGGTAATGTAGGCAGCTACAACCATGCACCAGATGTATAGTTAGAAGAAGTCGTCCTTGGAAAATCCAGGTAATTTAGAAAAAAAAAATAAAAAAAAATGCTGGAGATTGGATGAACCACCTGTTAACTAACTCCAACCAATCAGAGCCACAAATCTAAATCTGATTTAGTCAAAAACAGCTAACACCTAGCAAGCAGTCCTTGTAGCTAGCTATGTAGTTAGCATGTTGAGGAATTGTGAATTAAAGTCACATGGTAGCTACCATTAGTACCATCAGTGCACAGTTTGAAGACTGACTAGACGGCCTCATGAGAACCCAACTGCCACAACGTAAACCCATCCTTACCCTCTTGCTGTCTCAGTAATTCATTAATATGTCTTTGAGATAAGGTTTTCCGTAAGAATTGTAATGAGCTGATGCTTTATATAAACAATACAGCTTATATCTACCAGATTACTGGTGTGAATGGTCTTGTCTTTATATAGAACCTCGGTTTACAAGGAAAGTAACTTTGGCTCTCAGGTAGTAGAGTGGGTAAAGGCTCTTTTAGAGTACTGCGCTCATCGGTGTGGCTTACTCTGTAAAAACACCACCCAAACGCTTGTCGGCCCCGTGTCTTTTTTGCCAGTTGGGTTAATTTTTGTTTCCACTTCCTGCTTCACTTGCAACAACAGCAACTGAAACTTTCGCCAAAATCTTGCCGACGATAAGTCATACAATCGGTGCTGGAGTCTGCGAAAGGTCTGCCCTGTCAAACTGACGCAGAAGCCTAAACCACCTTTTAGTGTCTTGAGGCAAGACACTGATCACAAATTTGCTCCGGGTGGCAAGCAATGGCGTCCCTGTTGCTTGGTGCTCAAAACTCTTTACACTCACAGTGACACATCCTCTCATTCATTCACACAAATACACAGACAAGCAGTGGGACCTACTCAGGCTTCTAACTCAAGGTCCACCAGGGATTTTGCGAGGGATTGAACCGCTAACCCTTTGGTTTGTGGTCATCCTCCTCTACCTACCTCTAGCTCTTTCATGTTAAAAGCAGCAGACTGAAGTGCTTCGGGGATCTGGTGAAGATCTTGACAGGCCTGGGATTCCTCGGGAGAAACTACAATGTGTTGCTAGGGAGAGGGACGTCTGGACTACCTTGCTTAGCCTGTCGCCACCACGACCTGACTTTAGATTAGTGGATGAAAATAGATGGATGCTTTTTATTCCACTACCACCAATTAAATCTGTTTTAAATTAAAATGCATGTTACAGAAACAATTTTGAGGATTTTAAAACAATCAAAGCAAATATCAGCAAAACGTCCTGTTGTCAAAAAGCGATTCTGTTTCCAGCTTTGGAAGACTGAATGTTAAAATGTCCTTTGTGTGTCCTCCTGCGTCGATAGAAAGTGGTGAAAGAGACACTCTCCAGTAGCAAAAAAAAAAAAAAAATCAATTAATCAGAAACCTATGTGATCCTTTAATCAATCCTCTCAACTTGACGCGTGACAGGTGTGACCTTAGATCGGTGATCAGGGGTCAACTCCATCTGTACTCAATCAATTCCATCGCAATGACTAAATGAAAGGATAATTGAAAGTTGCGTGGGAGTCACGCTTAAAGATAATTGATTGTGTTCTTTAAGGCCGCTGATCCCTTTAATTCATTAAAACCCCTTGGAATGTGCTTAAGTTGCATTTGCCTGTAACTATTGTCATTCCTTCATGCATCAATGGCGGCACAGTAATCACACTTATTCATCAACCTGATTAAATTTTTAGCTGCACACGTCCAAGGCAAGGCGTCGGCTATTGGAAAAGTATTTTATTTGCGTCAGACATATATAACAAGGCTAGCAAAAAGAAAATCTTTTCATCGAGGTTATGTAAGGTCATAGTAGGACTCGGCGCTGGCGTTGAGCGACAAGGCACAGCTGGGAGCAGCGAGTGGATGGATGTGCCGCTTGGCAAGTTGCCGGATGTGACAGCTGACTTAATAAGGATGGCCTTTTATCCTGCAGACGAACATGTGGCCTGCGCTGCCTCAGCCTCTCCAACCTCTCTTCGGCGGTTCATTATGTCAGTTGTACTCAATAAATCTTGCACCCTGGGACCTAACATGATTAAAAACCGCCTAATTAAGCTTTTAATTTATAGGATCAATCTAGTTCTGATGTATTATTGTTAATAAAATAAAACAAAATCAAATGCAACCCCAGATATTTCCACACTCCTATCCTAACTATCTACCACATGTCACGATTTTGAATTTTTAATAATTTCTGTGACCCTGTTTGGTTTTCCTTGTGCTTCCTGTTTTTAATTGTTAAAGTTCTTCCTTGTCTTGTTTTATTTCCTGTGCCCCCCCCCCATTGATTGTTGGATTATTGGTTTCTCCCGCCCTCATTAGTAACACCTGTGTCTTGTTAG
Source organism: Chelon auratus (assembly GCA_030220025.1). Lineage (NCBI taxonomy): Eukaryota > Metazoa > Chordata > Actinopteri > Mugiliformes > Mugilidae > Chelon > Chelon auratus. The sequence continues at coordinate 8,204 of JASGAT010340747.1, read as the reverse complement.
CCCCTCTGCCTAGGTGTAATTTGCCCTACCTTTCCCTTTGTTGTAAAGCTACCCCGCTCGTAGTTGTATCCTTGTGACTCCTGTTTTTACACAGTTTTTGTATCGATTTTGGATTGCCCTGCCTCCCAACTGCAGTGCCTTTTGCTCCCTCCTGTAAGTCAGCATTAAACTCAACTTTATTTCATCTAGTTCTGTTTCCTGGTGTTTGGGGTCCTCTTCGAGCAGTTCCTTGTGACACCAAATGCATTATTTATCAATTAACTGTAAATTCCCCAAGGTTTTGTATGTGTCCTTTAAATGAGAATGCATCCTACAAATAAATAAACAAGTCCCAATAGAAGATCTTTGCTTTAAGAAACCAAGAACTCTGAGGATCTTAAAATATAATGGCTAACAATATCACCCAATGTGTCGCATTATGAAACGAACTTAGCTCTGTTCTGGTTTCAGTTCCTGATGGCAATATCTACCTCATTCGCTGCCGCATGCTCCAGTGTTCGTCCCGCTGTTTGGCGTTGCGACTGGCAGACCTGTACAATTTTTTCTTTTGTGACCTGTAAAACCAAAACAGTTAGAGTTTCTTAAAAGCACAATACATGTAAGAGGAACTGTAGACTGGAATAAGATAAGATAGTGCTTTATATATACCCATGGGGAAATTAAAAGGGAATTACCGTTTTTTTACAACCCGGACCTTACTGCTACTGCTATTTTTTGGCAACATGACGGAATATTTTTCTGAGGTTGTGGACGACAACTTTGTTTATGATGGACGTCTTTTCCGTTTTGAGCCAGAGTATACGGATGAGGAGCTCGTTGAAAGGCGGAATCAGATGCAGAAAGAGGAACAGCTGGCCAAAGAACAACAAACCGCTGCTAACCGCCGCTAAATAGATAACAGGTAACTCCAGACTCAACGGGGAATAGCACTAGCGTATTATAGCAAAATATTGGTGAAATAAATGAGTTTCGTGACAGATAATGCGTTATTTATAGGCTGTGTTTCGGTGCCCCAGTCACTCCCACTGTATGGATATACGCGGCGCTCCACTGGATCTAAATATCTTCCGAACGACTCCAAAGTTATATGGGTGAGTAAACGATCGTATTTTATACCAGAAATAAGGTCCAGGTTGTAAAAAAAACTGTAATTCCCCTTTAACTTTAAAATAAATGTTAAATGTTAAGGTACACAAAATATTTGTGTATTTACATATTGCATCAGGTTTAAGTAGTAACCAGAAAGTTACCTTCGATTAACTAGTGTTAATCGAAGGTTGAAGTGGGAAGGAGGCTGAACGTACATAATGACATTCATAAATATCATGATGGTTTGCCGTCAGTTCAAGTCGTACTTTTAATATTTTAATCATTCAACCCATCATTCAATATAGAAATACAGATTATTTGAACTTGAACCCAAGCATTTAGTTGGCTTCTCCGAAGAGGTTTTCAAAAATCTTCTGAGATCTAGTCCAAAGTGTATTCAGCGGTCAAAAATCAACATAAAGAAACCAGAAGTTGCATTTTTAAGGGTTTTTGCTTTATAAATCATTTAAACTGGTAACTGAAACTACTACATTAAGTATTAATTGGCTTATCCTCATCTATTGGCTTGGCCGACATAAGAAAATAAAACTGACCCAAAATGTGAAATAAATGGCCAGTTTTAATAACTTCAAATGTGCATCTTGTATTCTAAGCTACAACCCACGTTCTCATCCTTAACACACTAACAGCACAGGTGAGGACAATTTCCTCATCTTTCTGTAATTACGAGGGCCACACATCAGACTCAAGTGAGTTATCCACTCACTGATTTCCACTTCCTCCCCCATCTGTCTGACTGTGTTCCTGTTCCCATCTACCCAGAGAGCCGAGCCACTGGAGATGCTGCGGGAAGAAAAACACACTTTGTTGTGTATGACATTAAAGGCAGACAGCCTCGTGTGCTGCTGTGTGTGCAACCTTGTTTGATAGGGAAATTGGATCTGGACTTGAGAGGGGAGAGTAATGCGGTTAAAGGCGTCATGAAAAGCCAGCTGTAACAGGATTTCATCCTCTGCGGAGCTCCAACTGACTGCTGCCGTGAGGAAAGTCATTAGGGAAAATCCTTGCGTGTGTTTGTCTTCCTGGATGTAGGAGGTTATACTTTCTTCAGGGCGTGAGTCGGTGCATCAGTCGTGCCGGTTTGCTGGCTTGTATGTGGCAGAGGGCCATTCATGTCAGGATAAATGCTCAGTCATACTGCAGAGGAGGCAGATGGAGCAGTGGCCAAATGTAGGTAGATGGATCAAATCGGCTTTATTTACTGTTTATATATGTACACATACAAGGAATTCGTTCTCTGCATTTAGCCCATCAAAGTAAGCACACTTGGAGCCATGCAAGGGACGTTGGCACCTGGGGCAGTTTAGTTGCTGACTCAAGGCACTTCAGTTATGGACATAGAGGATACAAACCAGTGGTCCCAAAGCTGCCTCTCTAACCACTAGACCACAGCTTTTATATCTGATTTCAGCTTTTTAACTAGTAAACAATCAGATGATGAAGCTGTAGCCCTAGATCTTTACAGATCTGGATCTTTACACCGATCAGCCACAACATTATGACAGGAGATGTAAATATCATTAACCATCTTGTGACATTACAATGTTCTGTTGGGAAACTTTTGGACCTGGTATTTGTGTGGATGTTATTAGACATGTACCACCCACCTAGACCAGACCAGGCACCCCTACCCCATAGCCATGACACTCCTTGATGGCAGCAGCCATCCCCAGCAGGATGCAGCCTGACACACACACACAAAAACGGTTTAGGAACAACTAAAAAAACATGAAGAACAGCACAAGGTGTTGACCTGGCCTCTGAATTCACCAGATTTTAAACTGATCAAGTATCTGTGGGGTGATCCACAGAGGCCCCTCCCCTTGACCCAAAGGCCCCCCACTAACAACATTCTGTTGCCAGACACCACAGGACACCTTCAGAAGGTCCATGTCTATTCTCTGATGAGTCACAACCGTTCTGGGGGGACAAGGGAGGCCTACACAATATTAGGAAGGTGGTCATAATGTTATCTGATAGGTGTATTGCGCACATTACCACAAGTACAGTAGGATTTACCGATAATGGAATTTACATCAGGAAGGAAGGACTTTGATTTTTAGACTACACAGGAAGTCATGAGTGAGCAACGAAGCCCAAACATCGTCAAGTTTGGACACATTTCTCACCCACATCTTTTCTAGAATTACTTAGTAATAAATGGATGAACAACATCCGTCTTTCAGCGGCAAGTGGCTCTCACCTCCAGCTGAATGGCTGACTTCTAATGAGGAAAGACAAATGGAATGCACTCCTGCAAGAATGGATTTGTGAATAACCATCAGGTCACTTCCCATGGGGATTTTGTCAAAGGGTTTTTAATCCCACACAAATGTGGCTCATACAGCATGGAGGACGAGGTTAGAGGCCGCGTTGTCTGGCAGTTATTTTTATGTGGTGATAATTGTGCTCTTAATTTTAGCTGTTGAGGATTTCACTGACAATTAGGTAGCATTTCAAGCCCCGCTGTGCAAGAATTAGTTCTTTGCCACTCTGCACTTTCACGTTTACGGAGAATTCATTTTTACAGTAGTGCCATAAGATGTCTAGCCAGCAGCTAAAGTTCAGAGGGGCCGAGTTGGCTTAAGATCAAAAACTAGTCGACATCTATTCTTACACAGCCAAATATCAACGCAAGACAAAGCAAACAGGCTTATATTACGCTATAGTGCAGCAGGAAGGGCAGGGGTAAAAGAAGGCTATAATACCTCTGACTCATATTTGAGTAAATTTACTTTTGCCCGATAGGACATAGGATACAGATAAATTAGAGGTGCAAAAAGAAAGGTTCAACATCACATTAATATTTCTAAATAATAGTTTCAGAATGGTTTGGGAGTGGGGTCTGATTTCAGGTTGTTGTATTTTGAAATACACTTAGGCCTCAGCCCCAGCAAACACATGAACCTCATTCAGGTTGAAATTGTGATCTTCGGGTGGAATTTTCTCCCTCGCTTTGATGTTTCTCCAAGGGTGACTATTTATACAGCCACCACTTGTTGTCTGGAAAGTGCAAAGCCTGCGCTATTACACAGATCCCCACTGTACACAAGCATATAAACATGGCCCAGGCTCACAACACTGCCCTCCTTATCGACAGGAACCCAAAGTTCCTCCTGTGGAAATGTCTTTGTTCCCCCCTCGGCTGCCACACAATGAGCGCGACTCTCTGGAGTCTGCTGAAGGCACTGCAAACGAAGGCCTTCGCTCATTCCACACATAGCGCAGCGAAGCCGCTGACCTTGGCGAGAAGCTATTAAAACTGTTCTGCAATTGAACACGCACACGTATGTACAGTCACCTTGGCACACAGGAAACAGGTTTTGCTAATAGTCCTAACCCTCAAGCTTAAAAACAAATTTAAATCCATTTATCTGTCAACCAATGTACTTACCTACCAATGAATAATATGTTGGTGCACCAAGTGGACGGAAAGCAAAGCTGGGGACCACATTACGCAACGATCAGGCATAACATTATGACCGTTCTCAGCCGTCACCAATGTGTTTTCTAGCACTACACTTCCCAGAGACAATTAAATAAATCAATAAATGTGGCTAATTGCACCAAAAAGCCTGGCATGTGTCTAGCTTATAACCTATTAAATCAAATATGATCAATGGCTGATGGAGAGAAGCTGGTGTTAAGTGATCTCTGAAGGAGAACAAGTCAGTCACAGTGAAATAAATCATTGATTTCTGTCGGACTGATTTTATTTGGTCACATACATACTGCATCCTGTGTTACACGACAATCTGTATGAAAACTGTGATTTTCAGTTCAACAGTTCCACATCAGGAGGCCTTCTACCGCTGCCTCCTGTCATTAATGCACTGTATGCGTGCTGTCGTATCTCTCTGTGAGCGCTCCGAGGGCATTCCCTCACCGTCTGCTGCCTTTCCTGCGTACTTATCAGCAGCTAATTGCTAATAATGTCAAGGAGACAAAGCTGCATCTGAACTGTTCATTCACTTATCCCAGTGTTGAGCCGTGGGCTTTGATGTCCCGTATTCCCACGGTCGGCTATGGGACTTTCCGAATAAAGTCTGCGGTGTTCAGATGGGAGATTTTAAAGTGACACTATCAGTAGCCTTGCTAGAAATGCTCTGGGCTGCCTGAAATTGACTTGTTTAGTTCAGTGATTAAGATTTGGAATAGTTACCGTCTGGTATTTAGCTAGCCCAAACAGAAACTCTTAAATGATGTAGTACAGACTTGGATAAGACATTTTTAGTTTGCATGTTCACACTTTGCTTATGTGGGTTTTCTCCAGGTTCCACCCACAGTCCAAAGACATGCATGTTACGTTAAGTGATCTGCAGGTGAGCACATGAATGGTTGTTTGAGTCTGTGATAGACTGGCAGCCAATGTGGCCAAATATCGTAAAGGGTTGCTAGCCTTAAAGCTGTTCACCAACACACACAAAACCGCCAAAGAGTCTAGATTTATTTAATTTAGTACTTTAACCACACAGATTACTTAATGTACAAAGCAAAGCAGTTGAAGCGTAGACATTTTATAGCAACAAACTCCAGGAGCCAAGCGCCACAACTAATAATATCATGTAGTCCACTGATGGGCCTACGGCAAAACCTGTCCAGGGCGTACCCTAACTCTCGCTCAGTGCTGGCTAGGATTGTTTCTAATTTCCAGAGACAGAATTTGTTGGATGAGTGGATGCACATGACTGAGGGGTACATCCAAAAATAAAAACTGAAAGAAGGGCAACTGGACTTGTAAAGTTTCTTGAAGATGTTCTGCCTCTCGTCCACTTCTGTTCTGGCTTCGAGCATTTTTCCGCAAATTTGGAAACCTCCTCCGTAGTGTCCTTGAGTGGGTGTGATGCCGGTTTGTTGAGCATCTGTTCAGCGTCTGATTTAAGAGCATCGACCTTTCTCGCGCTCTCGTTATGCAGCTGGGTTTGGACTTTCTGGAGAATTTCTGGAGCCGACCACACTTCCGACTGATTCACTCGTGTTTTCGTTTGATTAATACTGGGTATTATATACTGTATTAATACAAGGAAATGTTGGATTATACACTGTACTTAGTATGTAAAAGAAACTAAAACGAAACGTATCCAAATTGACACTTGAACATGCATCAACATCATATCAACTACCTGAAATGACAGTTTTTATATAGTGTGTGTACATATATAAGATAAAAAATACTGTTTAGCTCCTCGCTTTCATTATGTTACTTGCTGAGTTCTGTGGCCCTCGTTTTAATAAAGCTTTAAAGTCAGCGTGTCAGTCAGGGGGACTGGACAGATCTTCATCGACACCAAACCCACATCTGACACCTGATAAGGAGCCTGAGTGCGGCTCGGACACCCGACGGGAGTGGAGCCAAAGATACTCCACGGCGACACGTTCATGATGAGAGCTGAGAGTGCTGAGAGGCGAGAGGCATGTGTGGAAAGAAGAAAGGCTGTTGGTGTCTTCACATTAGGCCTATCGGAGGTTTCCTGAGTGTTTCTGTTCAATATGTGCTCGTCTACGTCTTCAAAATGTATTTAAAAACAAGGCCATGCCACAGTTTACACATAAAATACACACGAATCCCACCGTGCATGCAACTGAGCACTCATCCTCAGTAAATCCTGTGCTGATGGTTTTACGGTGTTACCAATACTCCTTCCTTCAGTGGCTGTTTTGACCTGCGCTTATTGATTTTTCTCCACACAGGGAGTCGGCGCAGAGATATGAGCACTACTGCTGCAGCAGAGAGGGTCAGGAAGTTTACAGCCGAAGGAGGGAGGGAAGGATTTCTGCTTCACACAGAGGAGGAGAGAAGGTTTGTATCAAAACCGTGCCCTGCTATGATTCTGTTTGGGGCCACAGTGAAGAAATATATGCATCAGTTGAGACTTGTGTGAATTTGCTTTATAATCTCATCAATGTGCTATTAGACTGTCCCACTCAGGTGGTAAAACTGCTCAGCCCACGGTGGATTAGTTATTGCAGTCTGAGTGAGAACGATGGTGGAAAGCAAAAGAAGAGAAGGAGCCTGTATTATCTATTAACTCTTGATATACCCCCAAAGCAAGCATAGTAATGAGGAAACGGTTTGGAAAATAATCTACATGGAAGTAATTATACAGTAGTTCTGCAATTCTAAGCAAAGTTCCTTTATTCGTTATCAGTTGTTATCTTTTATTGCATGGTTTAAACTGAATGTGCAAAGGATGAGGAAGGTAGGCTCATCATTACTACTCTTGTAGACAGAATAAGTGACTGGGGATCACCTGGATGAGTGGGTGCACCATCAACTGAACCTATAGTCCTCACTGCAGCAGCTCTGGTTCAGTTCTTCCACGCATCTCATACACTTTCACTTTCCCAGTCATTTCCTGTCTCTCTCGACTGGCTCTATTTAATAAAGGCATAAATGGGCCAAACAAGCCGCATGCTCCAGTGCTCACCAGTCGGTTCCAGGCCCACTGGGGCCTTTCTGTGTGCATGTTCTCCCTGTGTCTGCATGGGTTCTCTCCGGGTACTACGGCTTCCTCCCACCGTCCAAAGACATGCTGGTTAGGTTAATTGGTGATTCTAAATTGGCCATAGATGTGAGTGTGAATGGTTGTCTGTCTCTCTGTGTTAGCCCTGTGATAGACTGGAGACCTGTCCAGGGTGTACCCCGCCTCTCGCCCGATGACAGCTGGGATAGGCTGTAGCCCCCCACGCAATCCTTCACAAGACCAGCGGTTACAGAAGATGAGTGAATGGGCCAAACAATATTATTTAAAGCATAGGAGACTTTTGTGCACACTGAAGTTAGTGTCAAGATCATTGTCATCGTGGATGTGTGTGCAACATGCAGGGAGAGTATGACAAAAAAAATTAGTCAACTTTGTGCTAGAGTTTATTGCTTCAACATGTACTCATACTGACCCCTACTGTTGGATTGCAGCTTTTACAAGATCTATACACCGATCAGCCACAATATTAAAACCACTGACAGGAGAAGTGAATAATCCTGACCATTTTGTGACAATTCAGTGTTCTGCTGGGAAACTTTTGGACCTGGCATTCATGTGGATGTTACTTAGACATGTAGCACCCACCTAGACCAGACCAGGCACCCCCAC
>JASGAT010340745.1:0-20085 GCA_030220025.1 Chelon auratus | reverse complement strand
GCATAATGATGTGTGGGAGTGTTGTTTGTCTCTACAAGTTGCGCGTGTTGATTTTTCCTTCAGTGAATGTGCAGCATTGACTTCAATAAATGACTTTTACTCTGCTTTTAAAGCAGCACAATTTGGCGCTGATTGCTGAAGAGAGTTCCACGGTAACTCATGCCTTTAATTATTCCATCTCTTGACTCTTATTTATTTGTCTGTCCTCTGCAACATCTCAAGTTTCGGTGGAAAGATCGTTTTTCTTGCGGTTTGAATGGTTTCTATCAGAGGCCAGTGTGTTTCTCTAGAACGTTATTTTTGCTTCACAACGAGCGAACTCAGTTTGTGTTTTACATTTTGAAACAAACATCATGAATTAATTTTTTTTTTTTTTTTTTTTTTTTTTTTTACCAAATGCTTGTAGCTTCCAGAGCTTATCTCTGGGGGATGTCGGCATGCGGCGCACATCAAGGATGCTAATGGCATATTTAAATGAATGAGAGATGACTGCTGTGATTTGTGAATACTGATAAAGTTATTAATATAAATGCAGGAGCTCAGTTCTATTCATTTCCTGTTGTAAAAAGGATTCGGGCCGTAAACCCTGGAGTAATAAGGGCTTGACACCACAAAGAGAGGCAGACAGAAAGATGGATCCAAACCCCCCGTAATGCCAAGATTAGTCACACTCTAACGGACAGACGTAAAAATGGTAGCCGGACACCGTGCGGCTGGGTTCTATCGAGGTTCATTAAATGGAAAAAAGGAATACGTGAAAAAAACACATAGACCCACGGAATGAAAATGACAATATGAATTAAATAATTACACAAATAAATTAACAGACACATTGGTATTTTGGATTGTTTGGGGGATTTTAGGAAATCTAGTAGCCGACTTGTATTGTGCAGTGTCCCTTTTAAATTAATACTACTAATAATAAATAAGTATTAACACTAATTAAAAATTTTGGCGAAATGCTTACAGCTGTTCAGCACACAGCATTCGAATTATGATTCAATCGTTCATTCGATCGTTCTGCAGAATTCTTAAATACGACATGGTTCAAAGAAGCTGCTCCTTAATCCTGCGTCCTCGGTCCGGGCTAAAAGCAGCTAGTGGGCAACTGCAGATAGCACCGAACCATATACTTATATCGACATGGCAACCTGTTGAGTGTTGGCACTTAAACGAGAAGCGACGCGTTACTGTGTCTGTGAAGATGTATTTTTTCCTACAAAGCCCAGGTTTCCAAAAACACACCATGCGTTTGTGGATGTGTACGTCTCTGAGCAGCGAGAAAACACTCAAAACAATGAGATTAGTGGACAATCACATACAAGAAATGTGCATAAAATAATCACATTTATTTAGACTGCAGTTTCTGAAATTATTACCAGTGACCACCCAGATTCACTCACACGAATGGCTGTGCGTATTCGCAGATCACGTGTTTCGCTCGCGGATCACGGAACCATTAATAAGACTAATTCCACGTAGCTTTGAGCTGGCCTGTTCTGTTAATGCATCTCCCCCGCTGAGCTGCGAGGTCCTCCTGAATTTGCCTCCAAACTGCTGTCCAAACTTTCATTTGTAATTGCCAACTCAGCCTCCGTAATTACTGAGCTAGGGAAAAAAAAGCACAGGGAAGAATTTTTATTACAGGATAATTGTAGGATAATGTTCTGTAACTTTATTCGAATGAGCTTAAGATCGCAGACAAACTTCGCAATTATTACAAAGTCCTACAGGTCCCCGGGGAAAACGAGTCCCGTGCAAATGGGCATTAAGATCAAATACACATTAGTGAGCTTAACTAGGTACTAAATGGTGTGTTGTAAAATGGCACTGTGTCTTCGTGTTAGTTGGTTTCTAGCAGAAGCTGGTGCAGTGCCAGTCTAGGCTATGTGTGGCCATTGTGAGTTCTACAATGACTGGCTCTTTATGACAGCTGTGGTCTCTCTGTAGTGTAGCTGAAATTGTCTCTGGCATTATCCTATGTCAAGTTAATATTAATGGGCTGTGTATTACAATTTTCAGCACTTTTAGGTTTTTAAGAGAAGATGTAGTACAATTTAACCGGCTAAGCTCTGTGGTACTGGGAGGCAAACCTCACCTAATGAGACAAAATAAATCAGGAAAAGCTTCAAAACTACCCAGGTCTCCATGGATAGGTGAGACTTCAGGGAGTGGATATGCCAATGAACTCACTCATCAACCCCTTGATTAGAGCTGGACCAAGAGTTTATAGAAATACCACAAATCACACATATTCTGCAAAGGTTTTAGTAAAAATAAAACCAGGCCGACTCTGATGAAAGTAGCCTACGTGTGCCACATTGGTTTTTTTTTCCTCTTGAAATGGAATCTGACTACAAAATACTACTGCTTCTCACTGCAGGGGGCAATGTACACACAATTCAACGTTTGGACATTTTATTTAGCCTGTACATCATCATATTCTTCCATTGTGCACATTTTCGACTACATGAATATATTGATATTTCCACCATATGGCTGTTGGGCATGCATGTAACTCCCCAGGGAAACCTGTCACCAAGACATGTAATATGTCAGTGTAAAGCTAACTGTCTGTTCGAGATGGCTTATATTGTGTTTGTCTGTTCCACCACCATACGCCCACTAGATGGAGGTAAAGACCACGTATGAAACTGAGGCACAAAGCTCCGATTCTGTCAGGCAAGTCACCATGTGGTGGTGATAGCTGACGGAGAATTGCAAAGAAAGGCTTACTGTATAAGGACCACAAAAAGGTTACAGGTTTTCAAATCTGATATTTTTGAGATGTTAGCACCACCACACACTCTACTGTATGACCTACTTACTGGCAAAAAAGTTACTTATTTTTATCAAAACACCAGTTTAACAAATACACGAATGCAATACAAAAATTAGATTTCTGAAGTCTAGTTTCTGAGTCTTAACGAGACCTCAACATTTTGCCTTTTTACACACCAATGGCATCAACGAGCTATTTGAAACAGTCTGTGGCTTACTCGCGCTCCTGGTGTTTGAGCATTTTCTTGTGGAATTTGGGGTTTCACCAAAGATTTCTAAATGTAATTATTTTGGAATTACTTTGAACTCATGCGACCAAGGAAAGATGCGTCGCTTCACAAGACAAAAAGTTGAAAAGGCTGTAGTTTCCCTGGTTGCTGTCTCATGTTTCCGTTGAGTGAAGTGGTCTGAATCAGTAAACTCAATAATGAATCTAAGCTTTGACTCGTATTCAGGTGCTCTCGGTTTCACACAAAGACCAGAAGGTATTGTATGAATACTAAATACTGCACAGAGGAGAGCGAGGAGATAAGAGCAAACACCCGAAGAGACACCCGAAGAGATCTTTAGTGACTGTTTTTGTAACCCATGATGAGGAAAACCAATTAATAAAGACTTCTTCAGCTATTGGCCATACTCAGGTTGGTCTGCTTCAATAAGCGATTGATTGCTACCATTAACAATGCAGCTGCTCTCAGCCAACCAAGATGTCGTAAGTGGATGAATCTTCTCCCCGGAGCCAAAGACAGGACACAACTACAGCAATACACAATACGAGCTAGACCCAAAGCTGATGGTTGACCGCTCTCAACCAAAAATTACTGACATAAACACGATAAGGAATTTCAGATCATCAGTCATGTCATTCCGGAGTGGTCACTCTAAATCTTGTAGTCTTTATAAGGAAGGATCTGGGACTGGTTAGTAGGGCTGTTGCAGTATATGTAAGTAGCATGAAGCCAAGAGTAAGGTAAGGTAAGTTTGACAAAAGTTCTGAAATTGGCCATTTGGAAATAATTTTAAAACTTATAAATCGAGTAAAGTCCATATATTTTCATACACAGGTATCAGTAAATAATTATTTTACCAGTGTATAGCTGCTGTTCTGAGTCAGTGTAACCAAACATCATTCTGATGTGCTCTGCTGGTTTTATAGCTTCGAATGACAATAAAAAAGTAGCTTTGGTACTGCTACAGAAGAGAAATGATATCCATTCTTTTATATTCATTATCAGCCTCTAATGTGGCATGCATCTTGTTTGTGTCATTTTTAAAAAGCTGCATGTATGATTTATTCAGATGCGGATATGAATTCATCTCGTTCCTCCAGCTGCACTCTCTTTTTCTGTCTCGGCCTCAAGCCGGCCTCAAGCAGATGTGTTTTCTCCAAATGAGCTGAAGGTTTTTCCCGTTAAAAGGGAGTTTGAATTTGCCAACGTCGCCTTAGCGCTTTCTTTAGAGATTCCAGACGCTCTGTTCAGTTAGGAGTCGTGAGACAATCTTAATTGTTACTGGCGACATAGAAATAAAATAAAACTGAATTACAATATCAGAATAATGACTCTTAATGACTCATAATGGCAAGGCTTACTGCCTCAGCCAGTTAATGGAGTTCACGAAGTGTTGAGCTTTTTATTAGCAGAAGAGATCACAATTAAGAAAAGTAAAAAGAAAAGTTCATGAAATAAAAAGTAAACTGTGTAATTTGCATTTGTCCGGAGTCTGTAGAGGGTGTATTTTGAGATGGGAATCGCAAAAGATTTCATATCGATTGATTTAGAGATATTTCCAGAGATTTGTGGCATCCATTCAATCTCCTCTCTCAAGTTTCTCATATTCCATGTGTCTTTGATTTTGTGCAGCTGTTTTCTGTGGTTATACCGTTTAAATCCAATCATATTTAAGGTCTGATGGTGCTCTCAGATGTTTTGGGTCTTAATCACACTTGGATTAATCTTATTGTCTCCTGAGATTTGTTGTGCGAAACAAAGAGGATGCAGGAAATGGCATGAATTTAAAAAAAATACTTTATGAATGAATATTTGAATAGGATTTGTTTTGTTGTTTTTGTTTCTTAAAACCCAACCCTCGTTAAGTTTTAAGTTTTTTCTTCATTTCCATTATCATCACAATATGTCATATGTCAGTTTCACAGAAAATGATTGCGCACCGCTTCAGAGAAACCCAACACCAATTGTCAGAGTATAGTGAGGGTTTATATTCAGAGAGACACAGGAAGAGGTGAGGGAAGGTGTGAGAGGTCCTGGCAGCCATGTCTTATTCATTGTCAGGTCGCCGGCATGGAGACCCACGCTGCTAAATTATGAAGAACATGTTGATAGAACAGAACATGATGGACACTACGATTTAATGAATGTCTGCCGGTCTGATCCCGGATTCAGACAAAAGAACCTAATTATTAGAGAACATGTCTGACATGACAGTGGGAGAAACATTAACCAACTCCACGTGTATTTTATTGTCCACAGTAGACAAGAATAACTGCCTTAACCCTTGTAGTTGAGAGCCATGTAAACTCTCAGAAAGGTCACAAGACTTCTGTTTAACATTCATGGAGGATATCTTACTGAATTATTTTCACAAGTGGAGCAACTTGCTTTCACTGGATCTTGACATTGATTGATACATTAATCAGAAATGATCAGTGGTGAGAGAAGTACTCGGATGTCCAACTTGAATAAAAGCTGCATATGAAGGTTCTCAGCCAGTGTTGTGTCCTGGTTTATCCTCAGTAAAACAAAGCTAGAACAAAGACAACAGGACTTGTTGGGTTCATTCTTCAGCTCTAAATCCCTAGTTGGGGTGAGTATCTGGGGGCGTTGCCCTTCAGAAACTTTACAAACTCTAATCATGTGAGAAGATACTTGGATGAAACATCTTCAGTAAAACCCTACAAGTCTAGTTGCCCTTTTGGATATCCACTGCACTCGATACCACTTTATGTCAGTATAATGTTAACCTCTTGTTCGCTACATTAACTGGACTCCCCTGTAAACCTGTAATGTTGTTATAAAGTACTTCTATTGGTACTCTGTTCTGGCTGGAAAGTACACTGCTGCTCAAAAGTTGTAGTACCCTTCAGAATTTTTCAGTATTTCTGCATAAAATCACTTAAAAATTCTAAGAGCCTTTGACCTGTGTAGCAATAAACATTTAATAAATGTTTCTGGAAACTGCTGAACAGTTGTCTGCAGCAGTTTAGAGGATTTTAGCCCATTCCTCAGAACATAACCACTTCAGTTCTGAGATATTGGTGGGTTTCCTCACATCAACTGCTTGCTTCAGGTCCTTCCACAACATTTCTATTGGATTAAGGTCAGGACTTTGACTTGGCCATTCCTAAACATTCATCTTGTTCTTCTTTAACCATTCTTTTGTAGAACCACTTGTGTTCTTGGCCTCGTTGTCTTGCTGCATGACCCAGTTTCTCTTAAGATTCAGCTCATGGACAGATGTGAATTCTAAGAGATGACATTTTCTCTTAGAGTTCACTGGTAGAATTCAGAATTCATTGGTCCATCAATAAGTCGTCTTGGCCCAGATGCAACAGAACAGGCCCAAACAAGGACATCACCACCCCTATGTTTTATGGAGGGAAAAGGTTCTGATGCTGGAATGCAGTGTTGTTTCATCTCATGACGCCTCTCATTTAAACCAAACTATTGTACTTTGGTCTTATCTATTGTTTATCCATGCAAGAACAACAGTCTTAAAAATGCACTTGAGTACAGTACTTGAGTAAAGCTACTTTTTATGTCTTGTTCACAGTACGCCATCAGGAGCTCCTGCAGGCCCATTATCGACTTCATCCATTATCTTCCCTCTCACTAACTCTATCCCCCTCACGCATGCACACAGACGCACACAAACATAGAAATGCGTGAATGCTGCTGCTGAAAATCTGCTCCAGATCAGCAGCTACAGATTGCTCAGCAGTTAAAAGGTCTAAAGAGTAACTATAGTGTCATTTCACATTTTTGTGAGTTATTATGAACCCGATAATGACTTGAACCTCCCTCGAGATAGACATTGTCATAGAAATTTAAATGAATGCATCCATTAATGTCATGTGATGTTACTATATTCAGACACTTTCTCTCAGCAGCTTCAACTTGAAAGCAGGAGATCTCTCATGGTGTTCTCAGTAACCCAGTGCTGTTTGCAGTCTGAACCAATACATATATATGGTTTAGGTTAGGTAAGGTTTCTTGCTGAAGGGCATTTCAGATCATCAATGTAGGGGAGATGCGAACCAATGACCCTGCAGTCCCAAGTGTAGCACTTGCACATGCTTCTTCGGGAGTGTGTACAGACACAAAACTATGATCCAGTTACAGCTAAATAATTTACTTTTACAATATAAAGAGTAACAGAAAACACAACCCAGAGCTACCTTTCTACCTTTCTAAACTGACAAAGATTATTTTTTCTAATCATAAAATGAATGACAACAACAATGAAAACCCTTTGATTTTAACCAAACTTACTGTAGGAACATAAACCAACATTACATATTCAGTTATTTCTGGCATAAAATACGATCGTTTACTCACCCATATAACTTCGGTGTCATTTGGAGTCGTTCGGATGATATTTAGATCCATGTATATCTATCTCCGAAACGGAGCCTCTAAATATCGCATTATCTGCTGCGAAACTTGTTCATTTCACAAATAATTTGTTACGATATGCTAGTGCTATTCCCCCTTGAGTCCGGAGTTACTGTTATCTATTCGCGGACGTCCAGCGGTTTGTTGTTCATTGGCCAGGTGTTTCCCTCTCTGTTGCAAAAAACTAGCAGTAGCAAGTTACAGGTAAACAAGAGAGGACATCATCCAGGTCAGAGCTTAGGAGGTCAATCTTGATAACAAGTGACTCCGGACTCAAGGGGGAATAGCACTCACGTATCAAACAAATATACAAATATACGTATCATACAAAATATTGCTGAAATTAACAAGTTTTGCGGCGGATAATGCGTTATTTAGAGGCTGCATTTCAGTGCACCAGTCACTCCCACTATATGGATATAAGCGGATCTAAATACCAAAGTTATATGGGTGAGTAAACGATCATATTTTGAGCCAGAAATAAGGTAAAAAACGATAATTCCCCTTTAAGCTGTTTAGTGAATTAGTATAAACTACCATAAACAATTAATGAACCAAGTTTCCTGTAGAACTGTAGCTACTACTGAGGCCCACTGCAGAAGATTTTGCAGCTTTAAAATTAGATTATAGATATGGATGCAAACTTATATGAAGTCCTTTTATTCTACTCGACACGTGCGTTGAATAATTTTCCAACCTTCCGAACTACAAATCCATGAAAGTTTTCATTTTTAAGTGGAGAAGTGTCACAGTCTGGGTTCCCAAAAAAGCATGTGGAAGTAAAATGTGTGAGATAATGACCCCTTATACAGCAGCTTAAAATGATAAAGGTCATGTATGACCCTGCCCAGCACAAATGAAGGAGGTGTCATTGACTCATCCTATTAGTACAGCTGGACTGCAGGCAACACTCACCGACCATAGTGATTCTGTCTGGCACTTTATTGACAGTTTTATGAGCTGAGTCTGTTAATTTTACCACGATTGAAAGACTGGCATCATATGAGATTAGAAAAATCATTTGAAAATCCCAACAGAATCATATCCAAAACTAGCAACTTCTTATTGGATACCACAAACAGAAGATAGAAATAATTGAGCGGTCTGGTTTTGCCTGCCTTTGCAATATGACCCATCAATTAAACTCAGCCAATTTAGGAGAGAGAAATGTATAAATTTTGGGATGGTTTAAGCTCCATGCTGCATATTTCTTTCTGCTGACAGTTGCTCAGTGACACCAGAAACACACAGTGTTGGATTGTCAAAGAATCCGTTGCAAAAATTGGGACTTTCTGAGCATAATTCCTTAGCATCTAGCAGTCATTAGTGGTACTGCACTGGAATCGGCTCTTGGCCATGTTGATGATGGAGATGGCCACTTCCTTCTGACAGGCACAGACGCAATTTGGGATATATATATACCAAACTAACCAAACTAAACCAGAATATGCTTTATATTGGCACCTTTGAACACTCTTGACATCATGCCACATAGAATGGCTTTCCAACAGTCTTAAAGATGTTTCCAGGAATTGTTGAGTGCTTGTTGGCCTCTTTGCCATCTGAGCCACTCTGAGGTCCGACTCATCCCCAATGATCTCAGCTGGGTTTAAGTCTGAGATCATGGTCGCCAGAGGTCTGAGGTCGCCAGGTCATGTGACCTCTCCTTCTTGGTCAAATTGCCCTTGTATAGCCTGGAGATGTGTTTGGGGTCACTGTCCTGTTGGGAAAACAAATTCTTCTTCTGCTTCTTTTCAACAAGGAGAGATCAATGGGTCATTAACATGTAAGGTAAAAGTTTGACTGTTAGAGTTACGGTGTCATTGAGCCGTATCGCAAATGATGGAGGTAGATTAGGACAGGACCCCCTCTGGAGTCTAGACACTGGCAGTGGTGGAAAAGGAGACACACTTGACAGGTGGCTGAAAGAGAGCTCTGATGAGGATCATGGAGAGGTGGAGGCGGAAAGGAGGAGGGTTGCACAACCAAGTTTTATATGGGATTTTTGGCAGTTTTGGCAGGGCAAACTATGGCATAGTTTTGGCAGTGATTAACATGTTGTTTTCTCCAGTATAAAATAAATGTTTTCTTGGAAATCAAAGAAAAATGGGGTGGGTTTATTTAGTTCTTTATTTCTTTGATATTACCAAGAAAACAAAATGAGGGAGATGAAGGGATTATTGTGGAGTCGATGGCTTTTTAGAAGGAGTGAACTGGTTGGCTGGCCCATGCGGCATGTAAGTAGTCACAGTGCTAGTTCAGGCAAATTGTGAACAGGTGTCTTTGTCAGTTTAAGCCATCTCAAACATATTTTTGGGTTGATATGGATCATGTGAAGTCTTGATATATAGTAAGTTGGAAATTTAGAAACTTATTGTCACGGTAAATTATCATCTTCAGTTAACCTAGGTGGGTAGTGTGGGTTATTTTTTGTTTTTTTTGTTTTATCAGTCTTTGATATAATTACAGATTTAAGTTTTGATTCTGAAGAAACTGTTGTCCCCTAACTCATTCTTGTTTTTTGATTGATAAGAATTAATTGATATTTTGCAATTGGTGATGAAGGTGAATGAAGTTGTCTGGATTGTGCAGTTGTAATCTGTGGTGTAGCTCCATGGTGTTAATGAAGGTCTTGTGATTTTGTTCACTCTCAACCAGACTAATGCAGTTAAAGTAACTGTTATATAGTTACCGTGGTTAATTATCCTTTTGGATCCATTTGATTTGGTACTGTAGTTCAAGGGTGTCAAACATACAGCCCGCAGGCCAAAAATGGATCACCAGAGGGTCCACTCTGGCCCCGCAGGATGAATTTGCAAAAATGTCAGCAGACATTAACTGAAATTTTTCAATAGACGTAACTGCTATTCCTAATTTGTCCACTAGAGCTCACACCATTTTTGTAAAAGCTACGGACATAACGCAACACTTTTTGAAGACGTTTCAAGGTTTCATTAAATTAACATAACCTTGACATAATGTAATTCTTTGCATTAAAACAAGGTAAAAGTTGTCGTTGTTTATAGGTTATTATGACACTATGTTACTGGTCCCCTCCCCTTGAGGCCCCTTGAGATCAACTAAAATAAGTTTGACATCCCTGCTTTAGTTGGATTGGTAAAAATTAATACTGGAAGTCAAGTGATTAGGTTCTTCTAAGCCAGGGAGATTTGGGTTTCTTGTTTTTCTAGTAGCAGCTTGAGTAAGTCAAGTCTCATTTTGACTGTAGTGATTTGGTCAATGAGTGAAAGCGGCAGAAGTCCAAAAATATCCAAAGAGTCCAAAAAAATTGGGTTTCAAATGATCCTTTTTGACAGAAGGGAGTAATTAGGGTGAACAAGCTCTGACAGCGTGGATGGAATATTGATCCCAATGTAAATGTTTAATGTTGCTAACGTGGGGTGGTAGGACTGGACTTTTGAGTTGCTGAGTTCCAGGCATTCTTGGGTAAGGTTGATTTGTCCCAGATTTTCGTAAGACGTATTAATGATATTGAATATTGAATTTGGTTGTCCTGGATGTATGCTCAAATGGTGGCTGTGGCTCAGTAGGTAGAGCAGGTTGTCCACGAAGCAGAAGGTTAACAGTTCGATTGGGCCTCATCATGGACCACAAGACACTGAACCCTGAGTTGCTCCTGGCACTTGTTCATACATTTTAAATACCTGTCTGTGACTGTAAATATTTCACAACAGTTTCTCTGTAATTGGTCCAAAGAGTAAGGTTTGCTGTAAAAGTCCTGCAATATGGTATTGATATCCTATTGATTATGAAGTGTTTCATGCCATGGATGGCATGTGTATTTTTCATTTTCACGTTGTAGATCACTTGACATTTGTCTGTTTTTTAACAACTCAAGTTTTTGTGTCCTGTGTAAAAATGATTTATTACGTCAGCAAATTTTCCTGCAAGTCCTGAAAGACGACAGAGAGAACCTAATCAAAGAAATATTATGTATGATAACATTTCCGGTAACTGCCAATTAGCCGTGTACGGCGCCATAACATGGCAAAACATTTTCCCAGTAATCATCTGGCTTGTCCACATGATGTTGATCAAACTGCCGACATACAGTTTACTTGCTTCACGTACTTCTGCAGCTCAGTGATTTGTAACACTGGCTTATTTTTCTGGATACATAAATACCCAAGTATAATATTTCTGTTTCTTGTGTTTGCTTGCGTTCTCTTTGTGCAGTTTCAGGAGCAGCTGATCATTTTTTGTGCAAAAATGTAGACAATTCTGAAAAGCGCAAAAATTTTGCATTGTTCACCAAGTTTTGATACTTTTAAGTTGGCCTTTAATGTGTGTCAATTCTTGAGCAACCCAATGAGGATGAGCAGATGATTTGGGAATTCGCTCCTACAATAATAATCTTTGAATAATCTACGTGATAATCTGTGGAAAATAGTGAAAAAGTCTTTGGAGGTGGTAAAATATAAAAATTAAGCTGCTTATATCAAAATGCTTCTCATCAGCGGTCAACAGTAACAACGCTGTTAACACAACCCCATTATTTAAACAAGTTATAATCTTCCCTTCCATCACAACGAATTACTAGCAGTGCTGCCTAAATCTTTAAAGCGGCTTCTTGTTGCCTCCAGGTAAAACAACTCTTGCTGTGTGCAGTCTATCTAAGCATCATCTGGAGAGTCGCTATGACAAGCTAGCCTTCCAGACAACAGCAAGCAGAAATCAATAACCCTGTTGCCCCGCTAATCCCACAGCAGACCAGTTAACTCTGTGTATGTGTGTGTGTATGGATGTGTTTTACTTATTCTTTACACGTATGGGTGTGTGTGTGTGTGTGTGTGTGTGTGTGTGTGTCTGCATCCAGCATCTCTTATAACAAACAGCCTTTGACCAGACAGGCCGCGCTGCGTTGCAATTTTACTACTGTTCCCTCCTCTGCCCTGACCTCAGCAGAAGCCAGCTGTAGTATAGCTGGATTTACGAAGATGCCACAGACATAGAAACTTTATTGTTTTAAACCACTTATTGGTAGTATTGGTTGTTTTAATGCTTGTCTAACGAGGAATGTTACAATGTTCTCGTACCTAGATGGGTTTTCAGAGAAATACTGATATTGCAACAGTTGCTGCAATAGTTGTTACCACTGTTACTTTCTCCTTTTACTGTTGGACCTGAAACACATACATTTATGCTTATACACAAAGAATCTGAGGTTAGTGTTCGTAGCCAGATTTCTATTTTGTATTCTAGGCTACACCCATTAAGAGCAAAGTCCAGCAAGCAGACAGCATACTCCACATCGAGCCATAACGATGGAAATCTGTCAAGAAAAGAATGAAACCGACACCCTCCTCAGACGGCATCGCTGTTGCTGCGCGAGGGCGGGGCCGCACGCACACCATGATGGTGCTGATGCAGACCACTAATACGTGATGGCGAAAGAGCAAAAATTAGATTTGGCTCACATCATTGACTGTTATGTGTTACAAACGCGGAACCAGAACAAAAGCAGACAGACTGAGAGGAAATGGATCTTCAGAGGAAATGGGTGGCCCTGAAAATGATTTTATTTCACGTGTAGCTGCAGATACGACCATGACAGCAGTGTAAACTGGAATGAAAACTTAAAAACTCATTGATCATAATCACTGGGCTCAGTATAAATATTAAAGTTATGTGTGGCATAGGTAGGGTTGTCAGTAGATTCTAATATTTAACCGCGGATTAATCGCATGCTTTTCATAGCTGACACACAATTAAAGTAAGTAAATAGCACTTTTTAATTTAACTCTGTTAAATGTTAAAAGTGTACCTGGTAGGGATGTTTGTCAAGTTTTATTACTTTTACCAACATCTTGGCTGCTCAGCAAGCTCTCTGTTGCGGAAAAAAAAGTGACAGACGAATCCATCGGATAGTTGATCTTGCAGACCTTCAGTTCCCGCCATCCTGTAAATTGCTAAAGATAGCTCTCTTCAAGCATTCACATATTTTAGTTATTAATATTGATGTATACGTATTAAAAATAAACTAATTATTAGGATTATCCAGGACTGCTAAAATGCTGCATTTTCTCACAAAAGAACGTTCCATAATAAACCATCCTTTCCTGTTGCTCCTTTTGTCATTTCTCCCAGCTCTATGAAAAATGCTTGATCAGTCAAGAAACACACCGATGTCCCCGATGAAGCAGACAAGTGTCCATGAGTGTTGCTGGGCTTTTTTTATATTTCGTCTTTTCCTCCTCCACGCACCACAAGTACAATTTCTCCTACGTGCTAGATCAGACCAGTAGTGAAAATTAGGCTGTCACACTGCGATAATTGACTTCCAGTCACTCTGTATGTCTACATAGGTGTGCTACTTATGTGATAATTGCCTAAAAGTCATATTTAGCCTTCATCGTTGAGTTGACATTGATTTATAGAGAGTGGCTTTAAGTAGACACACTCGCTCCAATACACATGCATGCTGCACATATACGAGAAGTCGCTGCCCCCTGTGTGATGTCGCACAAAGAGGTGATAACAATGTGTCTGACACTCATTCCCTCTGACGATCTTCAGAGAACACAGTCCACTCACACGCTCTTGTGTTATATCATGCGTTGTGTTTTAAAGATTTACTTCGCTTGAGAGTTGAGATGTTCTATTCCCACCAGAGTGAGGCAGCGACACAACTCACACGCGGAGCACTTGCTGGTTGCTTTTGCTTCGCTCCATGGACAAACTCGTGGCCAAGCATCTCTAATTGTGGAGGTCACCTGATGCAGAACTTCATCACTCAGCTTTTGAGTCAAATAACCAGTAGGAGTAAAGGGCCGGTTGTCTTTTCAAGCCTGTACTGGAGGAGACATTCTCACCTCCACATATTCCCCAACCACCTCAGTCATTACAACCAGCGAGGTGAGACGACAGCTATCAAGGGTCGCTGTCATCAAGGCAAGAAGACCAGCCAACAACAGTCTGACGGTGCTCTAGGTTTGTGTGGTGCAGCTGCACCCACACGGAAAGAACCTATATAAATAGGTTCTAATATAGGTTTAGAATATAGGTACATACATAAAATTTGCCGTTTTTATATATACGCATATATGCTATATATATATGCGGCATATGTATTATCATATATGCTGCATATATAACATATATATGCGGCATATATGCACAGATAAACTGCATATAGGTTTCATATATGGGCATATATGCGCATATATCCTCATGTAGGTTATTTCCATGTGGGCAGAAGTGTTCTGGTATCTTTTCAACCTCTATTTCACCCAGTATAATATATATTGTCTCATAAAACAAAGGTATCACAGGAGGGCCCCATGGAAAGGCCCTAAAATTTGCAAAAAATTAGGGAATATTTAACGAATAGCTCCTTGAAAAAAAAAATTGAGCTAGGAACTTGAACTTCGGTCCACCTGTTCCTGTCACATGTGAGAGCAGTGAAGACACAGCCTTCTTGCATCACCAACAACCGTGGGAGACATAGTCAAAAAATGGCGCTTTTTGAGAGGCTAAAAATGATGAGCTGACTATAAAAATCGCACTGGCCCAGTGAAGTCTCTTGGAAATTAGCAGTAAATGGTATTTATTCATAAGTATTACACGAAATAAGAATTACATGCAAATTCCAGGACCGTCCAGAACATCGGGAGATTTCTACCCGAGAATATTTTACCCTCAAACACTAACGTCAGGCGAAACTCACCCGAACACGTGAAAAAAACGGATTTAAGCGGGGAAAGACTTCCTACCTTTGATGTCATCACTGAGCAGCCTGAAGGTACCCAAGGACCCACGCAACTTAGACAGCAGCAACACAACGAAAATCAACAATCACGACAACTACTAAAACGGACATCACTGCCACTTTTTAAAATCCAAAGTTTGTGCTCTTGATTTTGATTTACAGAGAGTTAAACCTGTAGGAAACGACTACGGACGTACTGCGAACTAGTTTAATGTACAGACTACAGTTTGTGTTATTTTCAACCTTATTGCTGCTTGACTAGCAATTATTTTATTAGTCAGTTTATAGTAATGATTTCATTTAGATACTGTTTTGTAAATCCCATTAAAGGAGGAGGAAGAAATATTTTTTTTTTCTTTACAGAAGAACCAGGGAGAGAATCCTTCAAACTGCCAAAAAAAAGGGGTGAGCTTAAAAAGACAAACTGAAAAACTGTCAGAGGTTTCTTCAAGAGAGTCTTGAGTGGGAGGCAGACTGATGCTGTGCCTGTCACAGATGTGGGTTAAGGTATTGATGAGGACTCTGTTCTCCCATGTGTTCCCTATCCTCAAAACATTTTCTCAAAGGTAGCTGTTGGAAACGGGGGATGTTGTCTTACAGCCAAGGTCGTCTTGTTTTTGGGCCAAAAACACAAGCCTCCTTGGTTAAAAAAAAAAACCAACAAAACAACTACAACAACAAAAAAAATAAATAAATAAAAAAAAAACTGCTCATCGGATCCACCAGACCTACAGATGTCTTACAGGTTATGCATTAATTTTTATCTAGTTCAGTGAACCATAATTCTTATTTTCAGTATCTGCCGCTAAAACAGCAGCTAATTTCCGGTAACTGCTGGTAAAATTCTGAAGATTCTTGAATAGATAAAAGTATAATGTGAAAAATCTGCAGATGTTTCGACTCATTTTTATGTATTAATGTAGAAAATATGAAGTGGCACTGTAGGTTTAAGCACATGAAGAAGGCTACTACAATATCTACAATGTAATTTGAATGATGTTAACAAAAAGTTATAAAATATTACAGTTTTGCTTGAATCTAGATTAAATTCTAGGATCTGTTTTACTATGGTGAAGATAAACTTTCTCAAAAACCCACTGCATGAGGATCTTCTTAAATAGATGAGAGTGTTGCTGCCTGGGTAGACCGGAGCATCATAACGAATAACAAGGAAGATTCTGCAGAGATGATGTTCTCATTAGAGCTTGTTACAATGATACAGACCTGCCTCCATAGCAGTCTGCACAAGCTCACTGTAGCTGCAACACCATACCTCACAACAAAGTATTACAAGCCATGCACATACTGCCATTTTGGTTTATCTGTCTAAACTTTGGTGTCAGCTGACAGGGAACCACCATGTTGGAAGCGGCACTGGCCAGGCTTTGAGAGGGTTGACCTAAATGTGTAAATAAAATCAAACTCAGGTGAGACGTCCTAACTTAGTATTAAAGTTAGTATTAAATAAGGCTCTGTTAAGTCTAAGCCCTTGAAATACATTTTTATTTGTCATGGTCTGGGAGTTTCTCTTTGATTTTTCTTGTTTCCTGTTTTATTTTGAAATGCGTGCCTGCCTTGTTCTTGTCCCCTCTCATGTGATTACTGTCACCTGTGCTCCTATGTTCCTCCCCTCATTCGCTCCACCTGTCCCTTGTTACCCAATGAGATGACCTTCTCAGTTTGTTTGTTGGGCTTCCTGGCACTTGATGTTTTGGTACTCCTGTTTTTGACTCCCTGGATTGGCATGGAATTTTTGGTTGTGTTTAGTTTCTTGAATTTTCGTGGCACTTCTGTTGGATTACCTTTTGCTTGGACATTGGTTGGACTGCAGCACCTTTTCTTACATACAAGTAAGTTCCATGAGCGCTTTTCTGTTTCATTTTCCTGCCTCCGCCTGTGTCTACCTTAATATGAGTCACAAATGGAGACCGCAACCCACACACACATCTGTACCTAACGGGGTTTTAGACTAGACCCTGACAATTTAAAATCATTAAATGAGTTATCTCTTCACATTAGCAAGGGTTGAACAAAGATCTCCGCCAAGTGCTCAATATACGAAACCCAACCCCCACCAGTCTCTTAGACCTGAAGAAGCTCCTTGGATGAGTGGAAAAATGTCTTCAAAAAACTGTGCAAGTCCAGTTACCCCTTTTCAGCTTCTTTGGATATCCATCTACCAACCACTGAGGGAAATGGAGCTGATAAGAACTGTTTTTGAAAAGATCTGTCCTGGTGAATAAATCCAAAGAATAGCAGCCCCTATTTTATATTTCCCTTTCTTATTCCATTCCATCTGCTTAAATACATTTTAGGAGATAAAAATCTTAGTTATTAGTGTTTGCCAGTTCCTGTGATGACAGCAGATGTTTCTTTTTATTTAACCTACTTCTCCTTCTGCACAACTGCAAAACTGAATCATGTAGGAGATCTAAAATGTATTTAAGCAGGAAATTAGCTGCACCACTTTCTGGTTATTAGCATAACAAGCAATTTTTTAAAACCTCAGACTTCCCACCAGTCCCCTAGAACTGAAGAAGGTACTCGGATGAGTGGTGAAACATCATCTCTAAAAAATCTAGTCCAGTTGTCTTTTTTGAACCTTTTTTGGACACGTAGGAAAGGTTTGGGGTAGAAATGGTTGCCCAGCCCATAACAAAATCATCACCCAACACAGAACAGACATTTTGGTTTGTATTTGCCTATATTGTTGAGTCCTGTGGTTGAATCGCTGACAGAGACTGCCTCTAAACCGCTCTATGTTCATAATGTTGAGCAATGCTTTTTGGATTTTGCTGTGGATCCCAAGACCTTCCCTCCCTCTCATGACCTTCCTATGCGTTGACTAGCATATTACTTCTGGCACATTTTGGACTCCATGCCAAAAGTCTGGGCCAGGGATGGGCAGTCCTTCATCAAGATTACATGGCGCGTGAAATGCGTATTGACAGCACGCGACTTGACTTGGTATGCTACTCAGACACTGTTATATGAATATTAACAGGGGCCTCTAGCCCAGTGCAAACCCATAAACATACAACACACACAAGTCTGATCTTAGCAAAAGTAATTTTTCTGGTCATTCAAAGGTTTAAACAACTTTTTTTTTTTTTTTTTTTCCAAACATTTGATGGTTTTTGTGACTTCACTTGAAGGATCTTTCAATTGGGTGGGCAACCCTTGCCATACTATGGACAACTATAGAAGACATTAATTAATTTTGTTCAGTTGACTATAACCATTTAAGTGAGGACCCCATAAAGCTGGTAAATACGCTGATAAAGCTGTCCTAAAAGAAAAGAGTGACAGCTGTCAACCTCCGACTTGATGGGATCATGACTGACCTCTGTTTGTGCAAGCATATTTATGTAATCTTTGATACTGTTTTATATTTAGTCTCAGTCCAAAATGACAAATGATGCGTCTCATCCAGTGGGATAGTTTGAACTTTGAACAATGTTACACCTTGGTATGAGGTGGGATCTGTTTTGTGCCATTTAAGTTCGTAACTGTGTCTTTGTCATGACGTTCTAAGTGTCCCTGCAGCTTTTAGTAAGCAACCTGGTCAAACCATTATCAGTCAACCCTAACCCGTGTATTTGAAGTGTATCATTGCTTTTTTTTGACTTTATTCTAATGTTCCACATCAAATACTAGTGACTTGTTATTGGGTTGGTCATGGTGATCTTCAGCTGGCACCCAAAGGTAATGTTTCAGTGGTCCAACTTGTCCAGTCCGTCCAAACAACTTCAGTATTGGTTGAAATTAGGAAAAACAGGAAAAACTAGAGTATGCAGCCTCGGAGTAGATTTTTTTATTTTTTTATTTTTTTTGCATTCACTCTGCTCAGCAGTAAAAACATTTTAGCATTTTAACAAGGCTCACAATATTTTTATACTCACTGCAAACACTTGTCAAGCTGACATTGTTTTTTTTTGTTTTTTTATATTCACATTTGACATTTCAGGTATTTAGCTCCTCGTCTGAACCGCTTACATCGAGCCTGCAGCAGATTTAGTGTCGAGCTCAGCAGTTCTCTACAAGTATACATGGCTGCAGGCAGATTGGGTCTTTAGCCTCAATAGGCCATTCTGCTACTATTATCACTATGTTTAATAATAAGGCTGAGGCGGTGACGGCGGCAAAGAATGTCTGTTTGTTCTTTTAAAACTGCCAGAGAACTGAAAAAGTACCTATTTAATGTCTTTCCTTTAAGACACAACTGAATAAATGCATATTGATCCTCACCAACAACAACAGCCGCTGCCCATAACTACTTAGAGTCATATTAGGTCAGACAATACAGGTCGTAGAGGGAAGAGACAAAAACGGACAAAATGAATATTGATTTCACCGAGACAACAACAACTCCTCACCACCACAATCCAGTCATACAGTAATAAAAGAGTGAATTGGAAAAAAAAAAAAATTACAAAAAACTTGGACACCTATTAGATTAGCTTTCGTTCAGTGAGATTCAGAAACTTCTGTCAGTGCAGCAACTTTGAGCTCCAAGTGTTGTTGCGCTTTGTACCACGCATAATGGTTCCTGCACTGATATACTGTATACTCAGTAAGTATTTTAGCTTTGCATGTGCAGACCTTTATACCCTTGTTAGCACCATGAGCTAGTGATGTGCACCTCATAACTGTAGCTAAATGTGGTGATGCAGAACATAAGGACTGTGATTGGTCCTTGTTCATGTATCTCAGTGGCCTTCTTAAACAAATAATACACTCAGATGGCTTCTCTATGAGCTGATTTCTAGGGATGTCGCAATCAATGTGTTGTTGTTTTTTTTTTTTTGCTCCAGATCCAACACCGATCTTCTAATATTCGGTATCGGCCGATCCGATCTAGGGCTGCAGCTATCGATTCTAGGGCTGAAACGATTCGTTGAGTTACTCGATTAACTCGATTACAAAAAAATGCTCGAGGCAAAA
>JASGAT010340741.1:0-10306 GCA_030220025.1 Chelon auratus | reverse complement strand
TGGACAGGTCGCCAGTCCATCGCAGGGCCACACACAGAGACAGACAACCATTCACACTCACATTCACACCTACGGCCAATTTAGAATCACCAATTAACCTAACCAGCATGTCTTTGGATGGTGGGAGGAAGCCGGAGTACCCGGAGAGAACCCACGCAGACACAGGGAGAACATGCAAACTCCACACAGAAAGGCCAGCCGGCCCATGGATTCGAACCGGTTACCTTCAGTGCTAACCACGTCGCTACTGTGTCGCGCTAAAATACATGTCAAATGTTTTTTTTTAAGTATGGTTTCTGTCATTTTAGGTAGTCAATACAATGTTGATGCATACTCAGGTGTCTATCTTTGTTTTTTTTAGTTAGTTATTTGAGGCCATAGACACAGGATGTGATGACTACAAGTTGCCATGCCACCCATGCAGTTGGAAATAAATAACTACAGTGTGTAATTCAGCTTTTGAGGTAGAGCAGTATTATTTAAACGAAAACGCGAGTGAGTCAGGTGAAAGTGTTGGTAGGTCATCAATATCGTGGCTCAGCGTGGCTCCACTCTCAGACCATACTGCACAGACTCTGGCTCCAAACTCACAAGAGTCTGTTTTACGTGTGCAATCTTACTGTCTTAGAGGGTTCTAGTATTTTGTTTCAGAATAGTGTTTTATTTTTTGTTTTTCTCTAGTGGGCTCCTATAGGTCAGTTTCATAAACTTCGCAAACTGCAACTTGCAACATGAGCCCATATTCTCTCCGGTTAATACAGGTACCCTCTGCTCATCAAAGGAAACAGCATACGCGTATCTCATACTCATGGGAGAGAGCTGTAGAATTTATCTGCAAGTTCTGAAATGGTATGCTGGCCTCGTTTGCAATCTGCACGTTGGTATGGCTCATTAATCATTTTAGTGAAACAGGCCCGAGTCTTGAACTCCAAGCCCTGGCCTTAGGTATGGAGCATTCTGAGTTGTGTGCTGTGGCGCTCTCCAAGGTACTGATCATGCAGCGCCGCCATGCTATCCTTGTGAGCTATCCTTGTTGAGTTGGAGATTAATTATTCACACATTACGCATAAAGACACACCAGTCTGGATGGCAGTAAAAAATTTTCAAGCACATGGAGATAATGGTGCAGACACCTAAGCACATATCTGTGTTGTGAAAGTAAAGTGGCAAATTTGTAAGTGATGTAGTCTCTGTTCAGCAAGTAGGAGCAACATGTACCAATTTATTGTTGTTTTTGTTTCCCCGGTTATGTTCAGGCGTGACACAATGAGATTAAGCTAGAAGGCAATGTTTAAAGAGTGAAATGCCACATTTATGCAAGTAGAGTTAGCAGGAGCGGTCGGGCTTGAACGGCGAATCTCTCAACTGTTCTACAAGATCTGACATTCTAAAATGTGTTAATTAACAACATTTCATTCTTTTTCATTGGCAGAAAACACAGTCTGGTTCTAAATCTGCAGATTAATTGAGTAGGATCAAAGTTTTGAGGACTGGCAGGGAGCTAGAGTTAGTAGGTGTTTAGCTATCTTAGCATAACGTCTAAAATAATGTGGAGTCAGCTAATCTGGCTCTGTTAAAGGTTCAGAAATACATCTACTTGTTAGTTCACTGATCACCATAGATGGTACTTGGACGGTACCATGGACCACATTTCTCCCAATATAACCACCATATAAATAAATAAAACCATCATCATTCCATTACATTTAAGGTTATGTATGGGTTCTAGCAGCTATAAAAGGCCTTGCCGTGCTTTTGTGACCCTGGGCAATAACCACTTATTCTGCAGGTGACACATCTAAATGCATATATACAATCTATGTTGGCAAGGCCTCAAACTGATTACTAATATTTGATAAAATAAGCTTAACTAAAAGTGCACTTACTACCTTTTTTAGCCCAGCCCGACTATGAAAATTCACTGGAATACATTTTGACTTTTCATGTTAAGTCTATCTCATTCTTTCTGGCAGATTTTCTCAAGCTCTGTCAGATTCAGCGTAAGTGAGAGAGCTTTTGTCTTCATGCTCTCGGAGTCCTTTAAGTACTATTTTGCAAGCTCCAAGTGAGGTTCCATGGACCCTATACACAGAGCCCATTTACTTTAAGGAGTCTTAAAGGCTCTGCTCTTGCCTAAAGACCTGATAGAGTGTTGCTGAGATAGTGATCATTATGATTGATTATCCCATCAGACACCTTAAGTTCCACAGGGTTACTGGTCACCTCCATAGACTGTATATAAATATGGACAACGTGTCCCCACTCCCTTGCATTGGCCAAACTGACTCTATTTTCCCGGGGATATGGGTGGTGCCACCTTGTGAGTTTGGAGCCAGAGTCTGCACAGTACGGTCCGAGTGGAGCCACGTGGAGCCGTGTTATCGATGACCCACCCACACCTCCACTAAACTCACTTGTGTTTTCATTTGAGTAATACTGTGTTCTGCTCTACCTCCACCAGTTACAAGGAAATGTTGGATTATACACTGTATTTTTATTTTTGACTTTCTATTTTACTGTACTTATTTTTTCCAACTCTGGCAGTCTTGCGGGACTGCTTTACGGTGCAGTTGGCATGGCAACTTCAAGGCATCATGAGGTCACATCCTGTTTCTACAGTGTCATGTAACTAACTTGACACTTGAACATGCATCAGCATTATATTAACTACTTAAAATAACAGAACCCATCCAAAAAAATGTTTTGTACGTTTGTGTTTTAATTTGATCCAAGTCCTATCCACTAACATTGAGGGGGTGGAGCTTATGACCTATACTGTGGCCTGACACCAGGGGGAGCTCTACTTGCTTTGGCTTCACGTTTGACGAACTGTTCGGCCAAGCATCTTTATACAGCCTATGGTCACCTCCCTAAAAAAAAGTCCTACCTGGTGAATTCTAACAAAGTATAAAATACTGTATGTTTTGCGATGTCTAAAGCCACTTTACTCTTGGGAATTCCCTTTAACTTCATATTGTTCCAACATGTAGTGTGAATTGTGGGACCATATATAAAAGGTGCATGCTTTTTAAAACTACTGACCTAACAAATGAGCCATTTAACTTTCTAAAGGTGGGCTCCAGTCAAGCTGTTGACATATCTTGTGGATAATTAAAACAACTTTATTTCCAACTAAAAAACATTAAAATTTACAAAAAATGTCACTTCAGACGTCTTATGAGAAAGTTGGAATTTCCTCCATTTAGGTTTTATTTCATCACTGAATGGGAGTTCATCAGTGAACAGTAACAGTTGTGGTGCATCTGTTCCGAAGTAGGAGTGAAGTTAGAAAGTTTTTGGTTGTTAGGAATGTACAACATACAACCTGCAGGACTATTCTGGTCATTAAAAATAATTTAAATGTCAGCTATTGTGTCAGATTGACATATCCTTCTCTACACGTGTCTTGCAGTATAATTGTAGTAATTTCCCAACATGCAGAGCGCAAAATACACATGATGTATGCTGACATGTGTGCTAAATGAAGCTGTCACGGTGAGACAGGTGCTCAGAGTATCACTGCTAATGAACAATTAAACTGGGACTTTAACAAGATGCCACAGCCTTCAGTAAAGTCATCTTAAATGGGGCGGAACAGATGCCTTGCGGGTAAATGGGCAGCTCGCAGAGTTGGCCTTTAATGCAATATTAATAAGCTCTGATTTAGGTAGAAAGGGGACTACATTACACCTGGAAATATGTTTGTTAAAATACCTAATGCAAGGCATTGGAGTATGTAAAGAAACGTGGAGGGAAAGGTTTTGCCTTTTACATTACACCTTGGAACCTGAAGTAGATTTAAAGTCTCAACTCTTCATGTGTAAGCATTTGGTAAGGTTAAAATTCATGCAAGGAGGTTGGAAGAATGTCCTCTCATCTCACTATGTACCGCACCTGCTTTATATAGTTGAAATAACAATAAAAACCTCCTTGACCTTTGACTTGAAGTCTGTGGGGAACTGCACTTACTCCCTCATCAGGTTTATTTATATATTTACTTATTTAGAATATTTCCTGTTTTTGGATCCTGTTTAGTTTGATACATTCACATTAGTTAATATATTTTCCTCCATGTGTTTGTTTCATTGGTGTTTAACCATTCTATCTTTTGGAGGTTTTCCTGTCTGAGCTGGTGTTCAAGAAGCGCTCATTTGAATGCCGCATATCCACCAGGTGCTTCCAATCTAGACTGCACCATCTACTATTTTGAGGGGGAGAGAAGGGGATTGCTATCTTTTGTAATTTTTTTTTTTTTGTTAAGCCTAATAACATGAATTTAGGATTAATTATTTGTTTGAAGTATTACCTTTAAATGAGTTTGATTTAAAAACTGTGTTTACATTTGTAGTTTCTTGGTTTGGGAAACCAATTCTTTTCTACCTTTGTATCTTTAAAGATGGTTCAATCTAAAAGTATTAAAGATCATGTGTTGGGACATTTGGTCGTTTCCTTTTTGTGTGTGGGCTTGTGAACCTGAGATCAGTGACATCTGCTGCCAGGTTGTAATTTCTTTTTGTATCAAAAGCTATCAGAGCTCTGAGTTCTGCTGTTTCGTGATCATCATTTTGGGAAACTTAATGCTCCTTCAGAAGGCTGCTGTCATTCTGTGGGGGGTAAAAACATCAATCCCTAACAGAGCTGTACTCAGTGCAGTTGACTTCCTGTATATTTCATACTATTCATGAAGTATTATAACTTAAGTTGAGGAACAAGACCCCGCTCTATGTCAACCTCCACCCTCCTCTTCCAACTTTCAACAGGGTGGAAAAGTAGCCAAAGCTTCCTGAGGCATGCCGCCACCCTGAGTCTCACTCCTGATGTTTGTCTGTGTCTGAAGACCATCATCCATCTTTACGTATCCACCCCTCTAATTAACTTCCCTTCGACTCCTCTCATCCCTTTCCCTCCATCCTGTTTTCCAGTAACCTTCTTCGCATCAATTAAGGTGTAGTCTTTGTTAGTGAATAAACTGCTGGATTGTAATGTAACAAATGTGGTCCCGTTTGATACTCTCCTGTACATATACAGTATACAAAAATAATAGGAAGAATCATAACCCAAATGGAGGAAGTCAATTGTTCCTTGTGATGAAAAGTGCTCATTGATGTGCAGACTGAATTGAAGCATTTGCATCTATCTTTGCATTAACCGATGCCATCTCTTTTCCTTTCACTGATTGTGTATTATGCGCCTTTGAGATTTGCTTCTAACTGAGCTAGTACCTTATTTACAAAACCAACCGACACAGAGCAACTTTGCCATTCTTCTGCAGTCAAAGTGTGTTCACCTGACAAATGAAATGGATTCACTCTCATTAAGCTCCTAAGCTGTTTTGATCTCCAACAACTTCTGGGCAAAGCATCCGGGTCTTTGGTACTACACGCTCCATTGCTTTCACTAGCTAGTCCCTCTACTGCTTGGTGTTCAGTGTTGCGAGATACAGCTGATGATTTGCAGTCTGAAAGCTCCAAAGCCTCCAAAAGACACAGAAAAATTCCCAAAACATTGGACTGATATTTAGTTCAATGCTTTACCCGCCCAGACAGCTTACTCTCGTGTAGTATCAGATAAACAGATGGAGCTTCTCTGCTCTTTAAGAAGCAGCAGCTCCAACAACTGTCCCCAACGCTGCTTGTCATGTGAAGACTAATGGCAATACAACAGGCATCTTCCTCCTCATACAAGCAAACACATACTCACACAGAGAAAAAAAAAAAACAAAACAGATTTTTTTACTCAATCCACCCAACTCTAATTTCCCCTGCTGTTAAACCCCTCTACATTCCCATTGGCCCTCAAGTGTCTTTGGCTGCTGTGGTGCATGGGTTCAATTAGTCTATACCGGAGAAGGTGTAACACAGCAAAACAAAATTCAAATACAATTCAAAGAGATAACTCACCACACATTATCTTTGTTGAGATTGGTGAAATGTTAATAACCCTAACCCAGCAGATATCTACCTCAGCTACAATATCCTCAGGCCCAGTGCTGGGACTGACATATCAGACGGTCCCTGAGCTATCTGATAGCTGGAAAGGATAGTGGGGTATTGACGGTACCTTTTATCTGTCTTTTTTTTTTTTTTCTACGATGCTTCAGTTTTAAACCCTCAGTTTATACTTTGAGTCTCCATGGCAAGCCCTGATCAGAGATTTGAAATGCAGCTACAGGAGCTCCCCTCTGCTCCTGGTTTAGAAACAGAAATACAGCACAGATTGTGTTACTCCTGTACTCAGACACGCAGTTTACTGCCTTTGTTTTCTTAATTGACTTGACTGATATGAGTGCAACTGTGAATAATTACAGAGTTTTTTTTGTGACCGTTTAAATCAGCTAATGCCATTCAGAAGCACAACAATTGTTCTATTATGTGATCTTAGCCTTAGGTGGTTGATAGAGGATAGCGTAGACTGCTATGAGGTGTAATTGGGCTGCTGTTTGGATTGAGGTTTTCTGTGTAGACAGTTAAAGCTCTCTCCATACCATATACAAGTTGCCCAGTCTCTACGCGGCTTATGTTCATATTGGGGTTACAGTGCATTATACGTCAATTTGTACACTACGATATAAAGTAAAAAAAAAATAAATAAAATAAAATGCATGTACAGTTTCAGTAAAAATCATTCAACCCCTTTAACCACCAATAAAATGTAATAAAATCATATCAGCCTATTAAAACGGTTTAAAAGTTTAATAATACATCTGAGTGAGTTTGAGAAAAGCCCCACAGCAAAAAGGATTCAGCAAAAATCAATAGTGCGTGCAATGTGTAGAGCACCTTGCAAAACCAGAGCTACAAAGTGCCTCACACAAGATGAAAGATAAAAAATCGGCTTTGTATAATGCACAATGGTTGTAAAAATTACACAAAGGAATAAAAATGAGTTTCAATAAGTTATATCAAAGAAATTAGTGAGAGCCTTTCCAGGTGCCCTGACAGCAAAGGTACTGTCTCCTCCAGACCTAAATCTCCACCCGGATCAGCTAAAAAATTCTTGCCTGAGGACTTCAGGCAAGAATTCACACACAGACTGGTAGTCGGGGAACTATCGCCTGGCCATGAAGAGCCTTAAAAGAAAGTAAATTATTTATTTATTCTTGTCACAATCCGATCCCAGTCCTTTTAATATTGTATCCCCTGTTTGGAATCTTGATCTGATCACATGTCAGGCAATCAATCCATCCAGAGTAGACCTTGTTGAAGTGAACTGGGTTTTGGTCTTGACAAAACTCTACAGTGATGAGGGGAAAGGAGAGTAACTGGGCCCTTTTTATTTATTTTTTTTTACCTTTACAGAGCATCAGATTAACTCACTGCCTTTGCTAAGCTTCTCCACAACAACATAAAACAGTGTTGCCACTTTTTTGGAGAACTACACAGTCATTTAAGTCTCACACACAATACGCACAAGGCCGCCTCCCTTAAAGGGAAAGACTCTGCCAATGACACAGTGTAAAGTACTTCCACACAGACGACATGTCTGGTTCAAGTCTGTAACATTGCTAACACGCCATTGTGATTTCATTAAGGGGCATGTTTCAACTGATACAGAGAAAGAAATTTATCTGTACTCAACTGGATAGTCCTTCAACCAATCATTTTTGTCGTAAAAAAGAATTCAACCCCACGGTGCTGTGGTAATACAGTATGTCTGACTAGAACTCTTATTACTTCGCCCACTCTTCTGTCCATCACTGCCTAAAGCCCACCTAAACAGTTTAATTGGCCTGGAAGATATTTGTTGGACCATAAACAATGGAGCTACCTCAGACCAACTTTCCATCACAAAATAATTTGTGAGTGCAGGAAGTTGGCTGGCTTCAACGGTGGGGCAGCTGTAATAGCAAATGCAAGCAAAGACTGGGTTCAGCTACATTCTCCGTCCAATCCCATCATTTTAAAAATGCTTTGATAGGCCCTGATACCTGTGGTGGTGTGTAACATACAGCACTTCTCTGATTGTGAAAAGGTTAAACTCCTTGGGTAAAGGAGCTTTAGTGGTTCTAACTTTAGAGATTACATCCTAAGTGTATAGGGATTAATAATATAATTATAATAAGAATACATTTTATTTGTGGGTGCCTTTCAAACACTCATTGTCACCTTACATAAAACAGCAATACATAAAACATAAGAATGAAACATACAATGCAATAGCATAAAAGAAGATTAAAGTACGTAACAATGAGTGGGTTAGATGGAGTAAGCTATTTTAAGATGTGTTTTGAGTCTGGATTTGAAATGTGTCAGAGAGTCTACATTTTGAATGTCAGGTGGGAGAATGTTCCAAAGGCATGTAGCTGAGCAGAGGTTGTGCTAGACTTTTTCGTTGTCTGTCATTTTGACTGACAGGGTCATAAAAATCATATCATAATCATATCATATCATACTGTATTTTTACCCGTTTGTGGAGACACTTACATTTTCATTGTCAATTCATTTTCAATTGTCATTCATTTTTAATTAATATTCAGTCCAAACAAGCTGAACAGAGAATCCACACCGTGGATACACACATCAGGCAGATATGTAGGCTAACTTTTTCTCCGCAGAGACAAAAACAACTGACTGTGGCCCTGGTAGATACAAAGGAACAATGAAGTTAAATGATTTAACTAAAAATTAGGGGTGGGACTCGATTAAAAACAATGAATCTAATCAATTAGAGGGTTTGTAATTAATTAATCTCAGTCACATTTTAATCGCATGACAATATTTGCCCCCAAAAGCAACATGTTTTAATTTAAATGGATTTTTGTGGACGACTGAATCAAATAATTGACACAAACATCAATATTGTAAACTCAAGCTTTTTTAATGTCTGGAAAAATGCATTTAATTATTTTAATTCAAAACAGTAGAAAAAGAAAGAAAATATCCCTGGCCCAAACTGAACAGACCTAAAGTTAAAGTGCCATTTTAAGTACTCTACTGTTTGGGCTGCAGACATGTCTTGTCCATACTCAGACCAAGACAGCTAGCGCTAACAGCTCCAGCGGTTTCTGTGCTCACTGCAACATGCTTTGCATTTAGATGGCACCGTAGGGTTGAAGTGCTTTGGTGGTATGCAAACTCTTTTTTGGCATAATTTGCACAAAACTCTTCACAAAACTCTCGCTTTCATCAAGGCTTCCGCCAGGTTGTTTTTTTTTTTAAATAAAATTTACCTCCCATCAGTTCTAGCAACGTGCTTTCATCTGATTCTTCCATCTGATTCCTCTGTTAGCCGAGCTCCGACATGTGCAGGAACGTGTACCAGGAAATCGTGCACTGACAAAAGTTCTGCGACGTTAGGAATGCAAACTGCAAGTGGTCAGGGGTGTGAATTGCAATCTGTCAAAATGACAGATGGCCTTCAGATTTTTCCGTCGCAGTTTTAAAAAGACGGTCAATGATGGAAAATATTCAGTTAATGCAACCCCTGGAGCTGAATGGGTGAGGGTTTGTATAATTGGAGAAATTCAGATAGATATGACTAAGCTTGGTTTTGAAGGGCTTTTAAGGTAAGTAGCAGGAGTTTATATTCAATGTGAGATTTTATTGGAAGCCAGTGGAGCTGCTGAAGAACTGGGGTGATGGGATCCATGGAGGGAGTTCGGGTGATGATGGGTGCTGTTTTGGACCAGTTGTAGTTTGTGGAGACATTTAGATGGTTTCAGGAAAGATGAACTTAGCCTTTGTTAACTTTTGACATCTAGCCGGGGATCATTGTCCTGTTGGAAAGTCCAGTGACTACACAAAAAAATTACACTGGCTCAACTTAAAAAAATTATTGTAACAATTTGCATTGATCTTTTTAAGTAATTCCAACTAAGCCATTATTGAGTATTTCCCATGAGACTTTTATAGCTGGACTAACTCAATTAGTTTAGTACAACCAACATGATTTGTTTTGTCCTCTACAAGCTTAATTAAGTTGAACCAACTCAATTTTTATGGTCAAATTACTATACTTAAGTTTATATTGCAAATTGTTACAACAATTTTATTGAGTATAAGTAACTTATTTCACTTAAAGGAACAGTATGTAAGATTCTGGCCAAAATTGGCCAAAACTGGTACTGCAATCACTTTCAAAATACTGTAGAACAGTGTATCCCCCCCTGACTCGAGGTTGCCAGCTACGCTGCAGGATCCAGCAATTACGTTTCACATTGGCATAATCGACGTGCTAATGTTGTTTTCCTCTGCGTTTCAGCTTAATGACAGAGAAATGGGCTCATAATGCATTGCTAATGTTAGCAATGACGACTCGCCGTTTTTATTTCCCAAACAATTCCTTACCTTTTCAATTCGATGACCCA
>JASGAT010340739.1:0-10186 GCA_030220025.1 Chelon auratus | reverse complement strand
GAGTGCCATTGCTATGGGGTGGGGGTGCCTGGTCTGGTCTAGGTGGCTGGTACATGCCTAATCCACACGAATGCCAGGTCCAGATGTTTCCCAGCAGAAAATTGCATTCTCGCAAGATGATATTTACTTCTCCTGTCAGTGGTTTTAATGTTGTGGCGGATCGGTGTATGTTGCATGGGTACTTAACTTCAAAATATTATGCATAAGCATACACAAAAGGTTGTAGAACA
The DNA here is from genome assembly GCA_030220025.1 of Chelon auratus. Lineage (NCBI taxonomy): Eukaryota > Metazoa > Chordata > Actinopteri > Mugiliformes > Mugilidae > Chelon > Chelon auratus. The sequence continues at coordinate 9,956 of JASGAT010340739.1, read as the reverse complement.
TTTAGGCCATGTAGATTTCCATCTCATCTTATCTCATCTTGTCTTATGGTTGGTGCTTGTATTAAGTAAGCTTATTAAGTAGTTGCTGAACTTGCCACAAGTCTGAGGGTCAGTTCATTGTGCATTAGTCCTCTCTTACAGCACTGTCAGCTCACCACTGAAAATAGATACGCTATGTCATCCTTCAATATGAGTGAGACACATAACAGAGACAGGACTGTGCACATCCTATAACTGTCTTTCTCTGCAGGTCTACAAAACGTACACATACGCGAGCGCATACACACACACACACACACACACACACACACACACACACATACTGAAAGCTCCCGTCTTTCCATCTGGTAAAGTGGGCTGTTGTGATTGATTTGTGGATTTGTTCCCTCTTTTTTTCCTCTCCATTTAAGTGAAATAATGTATGGAAGCAATCTGGCGACAGACATTTTGGAAAATCTATTTGAAATCATTTCACTTGAAGCCATGGCAGTTTGTCTTCTTAGGGGAGAGGAGCAAAGTATAATTGTCTGCAGTCTAGTAAAACACAGTATAACTGCCATCACACTTGACTGAGCTTATAGCCAGCTAGTCCCATGGCCTCTAGAAGATAGAGCAGTTAATGTTCCCTTTTATTTTAGAGGATATGTCACTTGTATCGCAGATTTATACCATGATACAGCAATTTTGTCCAAACAGATGGATAATGGTGTCACCGGCAAAAAGCCCTGTTTTTATTGAGTTTAGAGCATATTGTTTAGATAGGGGAGTGTGTTGAACAGCTCCGCCAGCCCTTTCTCTCTTTATCTCTCTAATCTCACCAGTATTAGATTTGATCATTTTTGTTTGAAGGAGGAAAATGTGGCTGTAATGGCTTCCTAATAGCAAACACAGGGGATACAAATCCAGGGACCCTGTTCTGTAGTGCTTCCATAAGCACCACTGATTTATAGAGGTCTTTATGACAGAAAGGAAAATGATCTGCTGCAGGTATAAATCAGGTGAGGAGTAGGAAATTGAACTTAGATATCATCTTGTCAGATGCTTAATGCTCTTCCTCCTGTCACATTCGATAGGACCAATTTGGAGAATCCTGCAGAGGTAAAAAGAAGACAATTAACAATGACAGTGTGGTAATAGATGAAGCCATAAAATGAACCTGCTGCCTGCAGGATGCTTTGTATGATTTCCACATGAGGTAGTGGAAGGGGTGTGTTGTCTTAGCCTTCCATTTCTCTATTCTTTTTTTTTTTTTTGGTTGTTTTGTGAACTTAAAAAATATGTTAGTAAAGATACTTTTGTGGTTTGATTGCGCTCTAAAGATGAATATATCCTGCATATGACAGGACTTGTAAATTTAGGTTAATCTTCTTTTTATGTTATTGATTCTTATTCTGTTTCATTCTAATATATTAAAGTAATCAATACATCATTTGTCAGGCACAAGAAATATGTATGTACAGGACGATTAAAACCACTGAGTTGGAATGCTCCATTTTAAGTTAGTTGGGTTTTAACACTATGTCAAAACACACGCCCGTCTTTCGAAAAGTGTGCCCTCTCCTTGTGTAGTATATATTTAAGGTACTGGATTGTTTTCAGTAATAACTGTCAAACCGTATCGGTGCCGGAGCAGATGCCATCGCTCAGTGGCATAATGAGTTCAAGATAGGACAGAGAATGACAATGCTCTCTGATCCCTGAATGTCACTCTGGTATAAACCACAACACTGTGCTTTATTGCGAGCATCATGCATTCAGCAGCATGCAATGATTTGACAGATATAATGCAGGGGGCGCGGAGGCGGGGGGACGGAAACCCATCCGTCTGCTTCAGCGTGTAGGTTTAAACCGACTTGAATTTAAAAAAAAAATAATTTCTTGGAAGCTGATGACCTTTTGTGGAAAGCTTTGTCAAGTGGCAATTCAAACCCAAGCACCTAAAGAGCTTTACAGTAATAACCAGAGATCCACTGCTCGGGAACCATCGCCCCTCGCAGCTCATCAAGCCAAGCGCTTGTATAATCTAATTTGATTTTAATGCTTCTCTGAAGGAGATTGTGCTCTTATTACTGTGTAATGATGCTGTTGTCAGGAGCCAGTGGCGATGTCTGATATCACAACCATGTTAACTACTTCTGTGACACTCCTCTCAGCGTTTTCCACATTGTCCCCTGTGCACAATGGCGCGTGCTGGTATATTTATGGCTGTGTTGTTCTTCCTGTTGCATTCGTGACTGACAGAAACATGGCAAATCTTTAAAACTCCCTTCCTTATTACCTTTGTCTGATATGGTACTTTTTTCGTATTCAGTACAGTAGATAGAGCATAACGATGAAGGTCTTAGCCGAGATGAGGAGAATTTTGAAGTGCTCACACTCGGGGGCAGCAAATGGAAAAGTGACAAGCCTGGTGCACTTGTCTATTTTACTTATTCTGTGCCTCTGTTTCATATTCCGCCTCGCACCGTGGGGTTATTTTCCTCCAGGGTTCACGAGGGCACGCTCTTTCATTTCTTCAGAAAATTGTTTCGCAGGATTTCAATCTTTGGCTGCTAGATATGACAAAACACAATATCAAGAACACTTATGTTTCTTATCTGCCATTTTTTCTGGGTATAAATAAAAGATCAGTATAAATTTGAGTCAAGTGGCCTCGAATGCACATGTGAGAGATGAGTATGAAAAGAACTATGAACCTTGGGACAGCCCCACTGTACATTTTCATCGCTTGCTCAAAATTACCTTGGCACCGGGGCTTTGTGTGTCATTTGTCATCCTTGAAAAACAATTAGCCTTTCCATGATAGCAAGCCTGATGTAACCCTTTGAATGTTTCGACAATTGGGACACAAAACCTCAGAGTGTATCTTTGGATTTTACATCATGTGAACAGCGTCGTTCATATGAAAAGGTTGAGATGGTGGTCAATTAGGCGTAGGCTATGATAACTACAGAATAAAATCAGATAGCTGAAGGCCATCCCAAATATTGATTGGGCCTAAATAGGCCTTCAATTTGTCACCCAATAAAAATCATCGCAACCACACAAAAGCTAGCATCAGAGTAACTGTAATACCTTTAAAGGCGAAACAAACATTTCACTGTTCTGTCTGTGATCATTCATCTGTCTGTGAAAGTGTTCATGCATTTAAAAGCCAAACAGAAAACAGAATGTTGTTACGGAGTTGAAACCCTTACACAAAAAAAACTAAATAATACTGTGAAATACAAACTGTCAAGAAATGATTCACTGCTCCAGAATCCAAAATATAAACTCAAACACGCATTTTCAAACCACACCGCCCAGAGATGTGATATATTATGATGATGCACATATGTGCAGGCTATGTATACTGAACAACCTCCCAGTGGTGTGAAAACATCCAAACAGTGTCCTATTGATGTCCCATTTTTTTCCCTGTTTGGCTCTTGTCAGAGGTCAACCTCAAACAGCATGCGGTGGAATCAGGCGTTACTGTTGGTGTCACATTGATGCATTACAAGGCCCAGGAGGTCACGTCTCTGTAAACATACATTATCAAAACCCATAGAAGATGTGGGATGTTGACCTCACCAATAGTTTACGGTGTATCTTCAGGGGAAGAGGGTCACGTGACGGCGGAGAGCAACTTTGTAGCTGCAATGACTTTCTTGTTGCAAATGAAGAGGGTCAAGCAATCAAGACTGGTCAGGCTCTGTGTCAGCACCATTATCTTACACTGTCTAAAATGATCAATGAGCTAAAATAAAATGATCACAAGCTAAAATTGGCTTGCTAATGAAAATGGACTGTTTAAATAAAGGCCCAGGTGAGCGCCCGGACGGAGAAGAAAATGGGCAACTATTTAAAATACAAGACGACAGAATACAAGTAACAGAGAAGAGCTTTTGTTAGCGTGGTGATATATACAGTATATATTTTAGATATAAACATATATACAGATGGGGGTGTTGCGATCCTGAGCACACATATACGTATGTTCTTAAATGTTTATTTCATATTATTTATACAGAACAGAAATTCATACATTCAGCAAATGGCTACTGTCATTTAAGACTGAAAACACTTGAATGACTTCATTGTCTACATGTAAAAAGGTTTTATGGACAATACTCTGAAGCAGAGACTTAAAATATAAAAGGCACTTAGGGCAGATGCACGGTACAGACATAAATCTGCCTTCCTCTCTTTCACCAATAAATACATAATGCATGTGAATTCCTATTACGGTACCGTGGTTGTGTAAACATGTTAGCACCTCGGTGCTGCAGAGTACCCCAGCTAACACTGGCATGAAAGCTGCAGCGTTATAGAAAAATATTTATAAATAATTTCCCATAAATATATTTTTTTTCCCCCCACACAAAATTATTTTTTGCTTCAACAAACTAGATAGAATAATGTCAGCTGTTCAGTCAAAAACAAATAAAATATGGAAAAGAAAGAAAACGTGGAAGAAGATTTTCCTACACAACATCAAAACCAACATTAAATCCTTACAGCTCTGTTATGAACACGTTATCATCCTGGACAAAATGTGTGTTTGGCACTTTCTACCAAATGCTAGCACTGCGCCATTTAATATTGAGCTCATTACTATTGATAGAACTATAAAAACAATTCTGAAAAGAAAGGACATTCTGTAAGCTGAAAATCACATTAACGGCTGGGTTGTTACTGTGCTATTCTAACTTACGGCATCTACTTAAGCTAACCGTTTCTTCAAAGAAAAAATAAAGTTCCAGCCCGACTTGTGTTGAAATCACCCCTCTGCTGTTTTATTCCACTTCCATGGCAGACAGATCTTGCTCCCCGTCAGATTTCTCAGAGGGCAGGTCTTGTGACTCTGGAGTGTTTGGGCTGTCTGACGCAGAACTGGGCTCTGTGGTTGTTGGCGTGCTTGGCTCTTGGGTATCCGCTCCAGGGGGCTCATCAGCAGACTTGGCTTTCCCTGACAATTAGAGGTAGTTTTTCCATGTAAGATTTGCACATATTTAAAAAGAGTATTAAAAAAAAGGACGACAATAAACACAAATGTATTCATATATACATCTATATATAATTTTAAACACACTAATATTGGTAAACTATGATTAAATGCATGATTATCATATTTTAAAAGTGCAGTATATGTGTGGACAAAACACGTTTTAAACACCTAAAACACACTGGTCGTCCTCCACATCAGCAGCAGACGACGGCAACAGCGTCTCAGACGACATCTTCAGCTCGCCGGTGACCTCGGGGAGTCTGGGAGCCTGAGGCCGGGTCTTTCTTGCAGGGTTCAAGAAATAACAATACGCACATCGGAAGGCTGAAACGACACAAATGAAACGCCGCGCGTATGGTTTATGTAACCCCACTAATAGATTCTGAAACAGACATAGATTAATATACATGAATATGAACCAATGACAAAAAATGCCTGAGATGCATAAACATTTCAGATTGATGTGTAGCGCTACTTTGCATATTCAATCTTGCTCTGTTTTTGCTTACAGGAGTTGGTAGTGGCAGAGGCATTTAAGAGCCATATGATATACTATGCTGCCAAATGCTAGAGGGCAAATGAAGGCGCAGTGTTTGATGGAGACTGACAAAGAGTGTTCTCCAAGTCTTACCGATGTATTCAAATTCTTCTTTTAATGCCATGCCGTTATGGGACAGACACTGCTGACATATGAGAGCATATCTATGAGGGAGGAAAGACAATCCAGTCAAGACGGTTATAAAGAACGAGGGCTGGTATTAGATGACATAAAAAAACCTATTGATAATAACAATGATGGTAGAAGAAGTTTAGCAAAAGTTATCTGCATTTTAACACTAATCTCTGCAGCAACACATCGAATAGATAGAACAGATTTCTATTGTGTAAATTTACAAAAGCATGCATTGCACATATAATACAAATGTATTGCTGTCTGCATTTTCAGGAAGAGTACCTGTTCTGAGGACCATCTCCAACGAGATACTCTACGACTCTGTCCATAGCACCTCGTTCCCTTGGGAGCACAGGTCTGGCCAGGGGCGGGCCTGGAGGGTGCATTCCTGTTAAAGCACAGCGTCAGTGCCTGTTAAGACAGTCTGCTGTCTTGAATACAAACTTCAATAAACAGGGGACGCAGTCAGTAATAGCCTCGTGAAATAATTTGTTGCACAAACCATGATGAATTTTACAAAAACCTGCCCCCGTTTCTTAATGACTTCACACCGGATCTCACTTGCGAAGCACGTTCCGAATCCCTGCTGCGTTGGTGAGTAGTAATTAATATAATCTAACATCAAGAGCAATCATAGGAAGATGACTGGTCATTTCTGTGAGACTTGGCAGAGTCTCAGTATCCTGCTGGTTATTAATTTACCAACATATGGAAACTCTGTGGTGACTCTTTGTATCAAATTGCTTTTCACTTTCAATTTTCAGCAGAAGCAGGTGATAACATCAAGTCATGTAAACCATTTGTGAGGTGCTCCCAATGCCAAAGGCAATTTCACTGAGCATTAAAAGACATTTAGTGAGATTCCACCACCATTGCCCAGAGAACAAACGCAGGTCTGCCTAATTAATCATAGTTAATGTAATCCTGCAACACGCATACCTCACAGTTGGCATTCCACATGGCAATTACAGCTTGCAGCTTCTTCTACTCTAGGAGCTCATTTTCTTTACAGTTTGCATTTATTTGCATTTTTTTCTATTGAGTGGTCATAGTCCAGAAGTAATTAATATTGAATATTCAAAACCTCTACACTCCACATGTCTTACATATAAAACAACTGGTCTATGGTTGGCTTTTTTTCCTTGAATCTGTAAAAGCAGTCGTAAAAGTAAAGTCTCGTATCCTTTTGGGCTAAATATGCAAAAATACAATTCTTACCGTATCAAAAGTTATTTTCAATTTCTACACAGTTTCTTCTTAAACACTTGTTTGAAAAAGGCTGCACCTTTTAGTATGATATTTTAATCGTACAATTACCCATTACAACTACTGTACAACATACCACAGCAATGCTGACAACACACACCACAGAGCTTTGAGCAACTGGGGACACAGAGCCAGGGAAGAGTAAATCACACCTTAATCGACCACATTATGATCTGGTCCCCCTGTGTGCAGGTAACTCACCGACTCCTGGAACAGGTGTTCCAGGGGTCACAGGCTTCCTCATCAAGCTCTGCTGAGCAGCCATAGCTGACAGTCTCCTCTCTGGGGGTCCACCTGGAGCAGAGTGGGAAGATCGTCCAGGATAGGTGGGCCCAGAGGCAAGAGGAGGGCGGGCGGCAGCACTGCTTGCAGGATTCACCACCACTGGGGGGGTCTTTGGGATGACATTACGCTGGCGGAGCTCTAACACAGAAAACATTCCTGGTTGCTTAACAATAGCAAGAACTGCCAGAGTAGAAGTATAGCAAATGGTGCCGTCTGCTGCAGAAACCTTCAAAACTTATTGTTACCTTGTCCTGGTTTTGGAGTCATCTGGGGTCCAACTGGAGTGGACTCAAGTTCCTTCAAGCAAATAAAGAGCGTGATTTAACATAAAATGCATAAAACCAACCCTAATTAGAGTATGTGATTTACACTGCAGATTAAAAACAACATAACTCACAATTTTTTTCTTGGAATCAGGATCAAATCTCTCCAGAATCATTTTGGCATTTTTATAAGTCTCAGTTTCCATAACTTCTTCAAGCTGGAAATAAACAAAACATTAAAAGTGTGTTGTAGTGATAACTCCTTAAATTGTCTTTCGACATCCTACAAAGAAATGATTCCTGTAGCCATAGCGCTATACTAATTATTAGATGATCATCTGGTGTAATTAACAGACATTTATAATCACACATCATTATGTTAGAATCACCTCTAATAACATGACAAACAAACAAAAGTGACTGAGAAAGGGCACCACAAAGTTACTAAACTGTACATCTCCATTTAAAATTAATACAGAACATTTTAAATGTTTACATATAATATGAAGAATAATTACATTCACTAGTTCGATAATGGAGAGTGTGAAAATCCATCAGCCCTAATTATTGAAAGTTATTAGACTTGACAGAGGATGACAAGCAATTTCTCAGATTTATTTCTTCCCTGTGCTAAACGCTATTAATTAAAGTGACATTAGCAGAGTGGTTTACTGGGTTATGTCACTGTACCAATCAAATGCTGTCTGCACAGAACCCAAATTAGATAAGAAGATCAGCGAACGCAGAAGCCAAGGCTAGGCTTTCCACATAACTTGCAGAGTGACGTGCGAGACTTGACTTCGATGGAGGACGACTAGAAATCAAAATTACAATGTGTTCAACAGATATTATGCTATAAATCACCTAAAAAAACTACCTGAAACAACAAAACATATAAATGTGACTCCAATAAGAATTATATTTAGTTTACAACAAGAAGGATGGGGAGTCTTGCTGCAGATGTATAACTTCTATGGGCGCCATATAGAAAACACAAAGAAAGCCTAAATCCACATTCAAACCTTGACAAGTTCTACTACTTGTCGAGTCACTTAAAATACTTTGTGCAGGAGTAACCACGTTTAAAGCTTATCATGGCATTGTTTTTGAAATCATACTCACTTTACTTTTAGCGCCTCAAACTCTTTCAAAGAACTGCATATAAAACTATATCAGGCATATATAAAAGACTGGACAAATATGATAACATCACTTACTATTTTCCTCTTTTCTGCTTTAAGATCCTCTAATTTGTCATCTGAAAAAATAAATAAATAAAAATAAAACTTAAGAAATCAGTATAAAACCTTTAAAAAAAATCCATTCTTATTTGGCAACTATATATAAACAGAAAATAGGAGCTTACTGTTTTTTTCTGTTCTTCGTGAAAAAATAATTATGAGCACTTTTCGAAGTACCCACACTCTAAAAAGAAAAAAAAGGCAGAAAAAAAAATGTATTTAGTAAGTTTATGGAACAATTTACNAATCGACTCTCTTGTATACTTACAAAAACGGAAATATTACGAAGGGAAGAGACAATATGAGCCGCCCCATTAACTGTTCGGGCAGGTACCAGAAATACACAACTAGGCAAGTGATCAAGTAGAGGAGAGACGAGTACAGAAGCAGTCGTCCAACCCATATCTTCAGCTGCCTTTGATACTTTTCACCGTACTCTTCAAGAACCTGTATGTCCTGTAGTGGGACAAATGGACAAATGGAATCCTATTAACAGCGACTGTTGATGTGAAACGGTTTGTAATACGGATGCACCGAAATGAAATGACGACCCCCAAGGCCGAAAGCCGAAACACCGAAAGAAATTATTACGACAATTATTAGTACCATTGCATTCATGGCTATGACTGTGTACTAACCTCACTAAAATCAATGAATTGCAGTTGCATAAATTAATGTTAATGTTTCAAAGAATTAATAAATTATAAAATTATGAAAATATTTATTTAGCACATTCCAACAATGCACAATATAAAATAAAATTCAAAATAAAATGTTTAACTTGACCCCACTCATGTTAAATAATAACAGAGCAGAAGCTTCTGTAGCTGGAAATCAGCATCGATCCACTGTGCAGTTAGACTGAGCATATTTGTTTTTATTTTTATTAAGAAAAATTGGTGCACTGCACCTTTAGAAAAACAGCGCTGTCCCTTTAAGAAAGACAGTACTCTTAATTGAAGTTGCGCATGGCTGTGGATGTGTGCAGCATGTCGCAATAAAAACGGAAAAAACAAAACAAAAAGATGAACATTTGTCTTGGTGTTTGTTTTGGAGGTGCAGCAGATAAATGCTCAGACTAACATTTAAAACATTTTTTTTTTCCCCAGTGTCACGCGATCTACCCGCACTGCGTTCGCAATCTACCAGTCATTGCAATCAACGTTTTGGGCACTCCTTTTGCCTTGGCACCATCACTGGGAAACTTCCTTACTTGGATGTTGGGAGTTCAGGTGTTA
>JASGAT010340738.1:0-13736 GCA_030220025.1 Chelon auratus | reverse complement strand
AAAAAAAAATTCAGTAAAACATATAATGGTAAATTTTTACAATTATAAAGGTAACAATTTTACACCTATTGTGACATTTTAATCATTTTCATTAGATATTACTGTGATATTTGTTATACTTGTCTAAATTGTTCACAATGTTATTTATTTTAAAAACTGTTTTACTTTTATTTATTTTAAACAGTATTTTTTAACACTTACATAATGCAAGTGCGATGTGCAATACACGAGAGGCTGCCGCAAAACGTTGCTATACCATCTTTCGCCTTTAGGGGTCACTGCAAACCCAGTCCATAATTCTGAGGTGAGTCAAACCACGCACATGCACACACAAAGTTCAAGGGCTGTTAACACCGTGAGTCAAGAACTGTACTACTCACAGGGTGGATTGCATATCTCTTCCTGCATCCCAATCAAGTCAGTTATGAGTAAGATTTTACAAGAAAACGAATGGTTTTAAAGAGGCACTGACATAGATGTGCAATTATAATTAATGGTATTTAATACAGAAGTTAAATTAAGCTGATGTGTTTATGTGTGTGACTACATGTTTGTGACCGCATGAGTGGGTGTCTCTAAAACTTTTTCATTTTTTCATTTAAAGCAGATGAGAGGAGTTGGCAGCGACTGCTGTGAGTGTGTGTGTGTGTGTTACTCAACAATTAGAAAGTTGCATGTAATATGGAAACCAGATGTTTAAATTACTAACAAGTGGATATTCCAGTAAGTAGATTCCCTGCCAGTCCCTGACTTGGCAGATGCTTCAGAACATGCCTGTGATTTGTCCCTTTTAAAAACTGGCCTTAGAGCAAAGCATCATAATCACATGCCAGACAGTCAGTGAAGCTAACTGCAAGCTAGCTAGAGTCTTTTTTAGGAAGTTTTGTGGCAATCTGTTTGCTAAATATATGAACAAGCATAGAAACATATAATATATGATCATCAGATAATAAAAAATAAGTTAATAATTAATAATTTATTCTAAATTGACTGTGTGTTTGTGAGTGTGAATGGTTGTCTCTCTGTGTTAGCCCTGCGGTAGACTGGCGACCTGTCCAGGGTGTACATCGATGACAGCTGGGATAGGCAAGCGGTTACAGAAGATGAATGAATGAATGAAGTAAGGGGAATGATTGCATTAAACATCCATGTATATGCAGCACTCCTTTCTTACTAAATAAATTCCAATGGCTTTCCTGCTTCCGAAAGGGGCTAAAGTTATTTATTCTGATTAACATGAATATGAATATGAAGGCCTATATTAGCTAATGATCTTACAGCCTATACCCCCTGGGCTTATCATTATAGGATGTGAGCCCTAGAAGGAACTGCTGACAATCTTGGTGGTGGGGCTCATCTCTGGTGGGCACGAGTCCGCCTACGGGAACGAGGAGGAGCAGTTGACAGTGTGGTGTAGAGTCAACAACTTGCTGCGAAATACAGCTAAGGCTAAGGAGACTGTTGTGGACTACAGTAAGAAGGAAATGGACTTCCGCTACCTTTGTCACACAAGGCTGAACTGGTGCACAAACACTGTCAAGCTGGTGAAGAAGACCCTGCCGAGACTTTTCTTCCCACAAAAATTGCTGGTGTCCTTCTACGTTTGCTCAATAGACATCCCTACGTACAGTCTGTGTGTGTGTGTGGTTCTCCAGCTGCACAGTAGCACATTGGAAAACTCATGGGGTCATAAAGGCCGCCCTCTCCCTTCTCTGGAAGAACCGCACTGCTCCCGTTGCCTCAGCAAAGCCCATAGTATACCAAAGGACTCATGGCACCTGGTCATAAACATTTCAAACTTAAAGTTGGATTCATAGTACATTTTGGGCACATGTGGCCACTCCCACATCCATGTTTCACAATCAGCACAATGCAGTCACTGTAGTAGTTCCACACCCACTATTCCAGGCTCATCTAATCCAAACTCAATATTTTGGTTTCATCAGTGTCGAGAATCAAATCAATACAAATGTACAGCCAACAATTTGAAAATATTTTCTTGTTTTTTTTTGGACACAGTCCATGGAGGGACTTCTTTCTGACTGTCTGAACATCATTGAAAAGACTTTAAGGTTAGGACCAGTAGCACTTGCAGTACTTTCCAATGCAAGGTTGCGAAGTGAATTGTTTAAGAGTTATCACTGCTACAGCTAGATTGGCTTTATCTTCATCTGGTTTCTTACTTGCTCATGCAGTTTCTTACCAGGCATGGTGCATTAGACACAACCCAAGTCAAAAAACAGAGGAAGTTGTGGTGTTCACACATATGGCTCATGCCTGTTGGCTTAAAACAGTAATTACATGACTATTGTAAACTGTTCTTGCACTGAAAATGTACTTTTGATCATCTGTGTTTGTAGTGTAGTATAATCAACTTGTTGTGAGAGCTGCATGCCACAGTGTAATGGCTATTAAAACCAATCAAGCAGCCCCTGAAGCCTTTTTACTTCTGTTTGTGTCCCAGAGATGTCTTTAAAAGTCCAATTAAGGACGTCCAACAACATGATATCGTGGCCACCTGCTGCTCCAGTTTGCTCCTTTTACCTGTAATTACACACCGTGCACAAGTGTGTGCGCCGCTGATATAATTACGGCGTCCGGGGCCGCGTGGTGATCTTATGTCAGGCGACAACCTGCAATTAACAGGTCAATGATCAGTGCGAGCTGCTTGATAATATCTTGAAAAGCTTTGATGTGAAGAGGCAGAGAGAGAGAGAGGAAAGAGGAGAAGAGACGTGACGAAAGAGTGGACAGATGCAGGAGGTGGGTCCACGCCGAGGTAAGCGTAAGAGCAAAACCAAAAGCGTCATGCACACCGCTGGTGTTTGTTTAACAGACTCCTTTGACGGCGTGCATGTGTATAGAATGTAGATCCATGTTTTGGTTATTTACTGGTTACTTACCAGTTCATTATGATCGTTTCACTTGATTATATGGATCAAATCTGTACTGCTTATCTGGCCTCAAACACTGAATATGTGTAAAACAATTGAGGTCCAGTAGTGTCACAGTGAAAATCTGTCATCGAAACCTGAAAATAAGGTGACATTTCCTCTTGTCACAGTCCATGTTTGGCCTCCATGCTGAAAAAATACACCTGATCACAAAATATAATCTCAAATTTCAAATATTTGTGAAGAAGTCAAGGAATACCTTCTAAGAAATATGAAGTAAGAGGTTAGTATATTCTACATATAAAATAAGGCTCTTTGCACTCCATCAGTATCATTCATTATAATTTACTTACATTAAATCATGAACTGTTTATCTTGTGTTAGTAAGTCAATCTTTCATGTTTCCCAAGAAGTTTAGATCAGGATCATGCATTTGTTGGTGTCTAGTACTTACTAATACTTACTAGTACAAGTCGCTGTACCATGAACTTCATGTTACCAACAGACTTGAAGGTCTTGAATTGATCAGTTCCTCATGAAATAACTGGTGCTTCCTTTATCTATTTGTTTGTTCCTAATAATTCAAGTCAAGCAGCCCCCGAAGCATTTTAACTTCTGTTTTTGTCCCTGAGAAACCAACAAATCTCACAACTCGAGACTGGAGCCACTGACGAATAATGAACGGGTTGTTGGAGAACCATTCATTGGTGAAAGAGGATGGGATCAAACAGTCTCCTCCAATAACAAGTGAGTATCCGGTCATTAACAGACATTACTCATATATATTCATAGGAGTTTCTGATGAGTAAGACCCACATATGTTCCTATTTAAATACCCGCTTCTTTTTCTCCTCACTAGTCTTTTAGATCTGGAGATGCTAATTGGATGAGTGGTGAAACATCTTCAAGGAACTCCACAACTTCAGTTCCCCTTCTTTCAACTTTTATTTATTTATTTTTTTGGATACAATAAATCTAGCACACAACACATTAATAAGCTTGATTCTGGGATCAACTTGTGGGGTTCATGCAATTCCTCCCACAGAAGAAATTCTTCTTAGAAGCTGGAACAGCTGCTCAGGATCGTGAGTTAAATGTTTGCTACATCAGAACTTATTCAGAGAAGGCATTTCAATCTCACATTAAACCCACTGACCCTAGTCATGCTAGTTTCGGTTGGGAACACCCACAGATAGTCCAATTTGAAACCCAGCTCCCCAACAGTCTTTAGAGCTGAAGAAGCTACTTGGATGAGTGGTGAAACACCTTCAAGAAACTCTACAGGTACAGCTTGTTTTTTGGATATACCATGACCTGGTTGACTGAGAACCTTTCTGTGTGTGTGTGTGTACTCCTGTATAGCTATATTTCCGAGGACCAGATTCTAGTTTGGGCAAAGTGAGGACATTTTGGCTGGTCTTCACTGCTTAGGTTTGTTTGAGGGTTAAGACTCAGTTTTAGAGTAAACTTAGTCAGGTTAGGGTTAGGGTTATTCACTTAGTTGAGATGGTTAGGGTAAGGGGCTAGGGAATGCATTATGTCAATGAATGTCCTCACTAAGATAGCCATACAAACTTATGTGTGTATCATTAACAGACGCACCCACGCATACATTCTCTGAAAGATCATTAGATTTACACAGTAGGAGTGGTTGTTAATGTAGACATCAACACACTTACACAACAGTAAGCATGCCATCTAATTGTTGCCTTTAACTTCTCTAATGATGCCATAAAAGCAGAGCACACACGTATTGTAAGAATGCAGTCCGGCCCTCATCATAAACCCGGTCGTCACGTGGTAAGCATCCCACACACACTCACATACACTCATACACACAAACACCATCATCACATCATCATAGCCTTTAAATTTAGTAATTGTGTCATAAATGTTGAAACTCACGACGCGTCGTAACCTCTGGTGGGGGATCGTCAGCAGCGTTAGCCCTCGTTACTGGAGGAGGGGGCCACATGTGCCTCGGTAATAAAGTCCCCCCTCTCTCTCTTTGAGTCGCATATCCATCATGCAGATGGTCCCTGCGGGGGTTGTTGATCAGTCACAGGATGCAAAGAGGAAATTTGGCATTTTGTTACCCAAGTGGGCCAATTTCAGTGGTGTGGGTTCAGCGACACACTTCAACAGGAGATCAATGGCAATGGGGAAATAATGCTTTGAATTGAGAACATTTCCAAGAAGAAAAGAAATTATGGACATAACAGCTATGTAGTTGTAAAAAATCTGAAATTTAGATTTATATGAATGGTACATTTGTTTTACATAATTGGACAACAGATGACAGTTGTCCACTGGCTATGTGCTGTTTATGTACTGTCCACTGATTAATGGAGTTTCGTCAACTGTTGATCCACATATTCTAGAGAATGTTTCAAGAATAGACTTCCACAATCCCTGCAGTTTTGGACATGATCAGAATATGTGTGAAACAATACTGCTGAAGCTTACACCGATCAGGCACAACATTGTGACCACCTGTCTAATACTGTGTAGGTCTCCCTTGTGCTTCTGAAACAGTTTTGACTCATCAGAGAATGGACATGGGCCTTCTGAGGGCATCCTGTGGTGTTTGATGTTGTTAGTTGTTGATGGCATTGAAAGATTCATGTCGACAATGATTCATCTGCACAAAGGACAACAGGTAATCGTGGAGTTCCACAGGGTTTTGTGCTAGGATCTTTACCTTTATCCTAATACATGTTTGCCTTTAGTATTATTATTATTATTATTAGGAACTAAATGCATTTCTTTCACTGCACAGACGACATTCAGCTATATTTACCTATGAAGCCATATGATACAAATCAGTTTCTCAAAATTTAAGGCTCGTCTTAAATACAAAAAAGTCCTGGAGGACCACCTTCCTAATATTGTGCAGGTCTTCCTTGAGCCTCCAAATCAGCTGTGATTCATCAGAGAATGGACATGGGCCTTCAGAGGGTGTCCTGTGGTGTCTGGCAACAGAATATTGTTAGTGATGGCCTTTGAGTCTTATTGGTTGAGAGGAGGGGCCTCTGTGGATCATCCCACAGATACTTGATCAGTTTGGGATCTAGTAAATTTACAGGCCAGGACAACACCTTGTGCTGTTTTTCATGTTTTTTGAGTTGCTCCTAAAAATGTTGTTGTCCAGCATGAGTTGTCCACAATGAGCAGTTAGTCATGAGCAATTACCGGAAAATGATGATGAGTCACATCTGTGTTGTCACAATAGTTTTCAATAACATGTTTAATCCTTCAGTACAGCTTCATTCATCTGTGAACAGCTGGGAAAATAGAAAAGGACAAAACCTCGGAGACCGTTGAGTTTGGTGTCTGGGATCTAGGGAATTTGGAGGCCAAATCAGTGCCTTGTGCTTTTGTTCCTGAACTGTATTTGTGTGTTGTGTCTGTTCAATTCCATTGTATATTTTTAATGTAAACTTTATTGAATTGTAAATTAAGACAGCTTCCGTTGTGGTTCATGCACTGTAAATGCATGATGTTCAGCAAAAAATAATGTTTTATACACTGTACATATTTCATTGTAGTTTATTTTTTCATTTTAAACATTTATGTTTAAAAGAGAAAAGTGGCATGTCCTGAAGAGAAGTCAACCATTTAAAGCATATCTGAATTGTACTATATATACTATACAATAATATTTACTGATGGTTTTAGTTAATATAATGAGAAAGGTTCCATGCCCAAAGGAAGGAATTAATAAAAGCAATAAAATCAGTTTATTGATATGAAATAAAACAAGCCAAATAAGCTGCTAGAACAAAGCTTTCTTGGTAATCAGATACAGATCTCATAATAGGGCGAAATTTATAACCATTTCTCAAGAAAAGAACAAATAACAAGGGATCAGCTGGGATTTCTTTGTGCTTGTATTTATGTTTATTGGTAGCTTTAAAGCCTTTAGTTTAGCTTTGAGCAGATCAATCCAAAAAATATCAGCCTTTCCTTATAGTCAGCAGCCCTCTCACCATTGTTTTCAATCTGATTTAATTCCTGCTTTCTTCACCGCCTTCCTCTTTCTGTTTCGGCCCGTCTCTTTCCTCCTTTCTCTCTACTTCTGAAATTCTCTTTAAAGCTCATTTCTGTGAACTTTGTGGGCTTTTACTTGGAAAGGGCAATGGCAGAAAAAAGAAAAAATAACTACAAAAAAAAACAAAAGTAGAAGTTCCTCTCCAAAAATGTCAAGTACACAAACAAACAAAACCATTGCGCACACTCCTGAAAACCACATGGGACCAATTATCACATTTGCCGTGCTCTGTTTGCCAACCCCCATCTCTGCTCTGACAGAGAGAGAGAGAGAGAGAGAGAAAGAGAGAGAAAGAGAGAGAGAGATACAGTAAATGCCCAGACAGTCATCCCCATTAGCCAATCAAAGCTTTTGTGTGTGTAGATAGATGGATAGATGGATAGATGGATAGACAGATAGAGAACAAGCTTCTTTGCCTGACTATAGTGTTGTGTAGAGGGTGGTGGGCATTGTTCATAATGGTCCAGATTTTGTTCAGAGTCCTTGCATCTGCCAGAGACTCCAGCTCTCCCCCCACTACAGAGCCTGCCTGCTGTATCAGCTATCCAGCCGCGAGGTGCCCTTCTTCTTAGTGCCGCCTCCTCAGCACACAAAAGCGTAGAAGACGGCACTGACAGCTATAGTCTGTTAAAACATGTCTAGGAGATATTAAACGACCCTAGTACAAAACCCTGTGGAACTCCAGGATTACCTTTTGTCCTTTGTGTGGAAGAATCATTGTATCACCCCACTAACAACATTCTGTCACCACAGGACACCCTCAGAAGGCCTATGTCCATTCTCTGACGAGTCATATTAGGAAGGTAGTCATAATGTAATGCCTTATCGGTGTATAACTAATGGTGAGATTTGACGTCACTGGTGGTTTTTCAGTACCTAGAGTTGCCACTTGTTTAGAGCCAAGACCTTCCAAAGAGTGTGTGGGCCAAGTAGGAAGTTGTATTTAGGACTGGATAGAAACCTGAAACCTACAAAGGTGTTGTCTTCTTTCAGTTCTCTTTTGTGTGATACATTCAACGTACCATTTTTTTAAATGATAATGAAGTCCAGGCATTATCAAACCTATGTTAGATGTAGGTCTATCTCGTGCAGTACTGAGTGACGTTGCCATACCATTTCCATGGTCCTATGTATGGCACAAATGCAAAAAACGGGAAAACAAATGCTTGAAGGTATATAGTTCTCAGGAGAGACCCCCAGTCAGGCTCAGGAGTGTCCAGCTCTATTTGGTCAGACTCAAGCTATGGTAGGTAGTGCTTGGTTATCACTATAGTGTCACAGACATAGATTGCAATTCTAAATGGGTAAGTTCTGAGTAGTGATTTGATCATGGACAGATCAAATCAATGGGGTCCGGATGGGATGGGCTCTAGAGCATAGGTGAAGTTTTTCATTGCTACCAAACTGAACAGCTTCGGTGAACGTAGTGAGAGCTCACATTCTGACAAAATCCAAACATATTTTTTGGATTAGACCAGTGAAAACAAGGCTAGACAAAGACTGTGGTTGTGGTTAGACAAACAAACTGTCCGTTTGGCAGGAGATGAATGAACTGCAGTTTGTGGTGACTCCTCATGCAACCTGATGGCCTACTTTAGACGTCTTTAGAAAATTACTGTAATTGATGTAATTATTAAATTCTGAGCTTGTGGATCAATTTTGTAGCTTATATGTAAGCTTATTTCTTGTTATTGCATCATAAACATTGACACATTTTAGAGATTTACCGCTTTCTTTAAAGGTCCAAACTGACTATGTGTTAGTTCTGGTTGCAGCTGCCAAGAGGGGCAAGATGACAGACACAGTAAATTATGTAATGTTTTCCAAAAATCCTCACTGTTCCATTTGGTGTTTGTGTGAAGGGGAAAAATGTGTGTGTGTGCATGCGTGTGTGTTTGCTCAAGAAGGAGGTGTTTTACTGGAAGAATCCCCCCTCCTGCTGCTGATTCATCAAGACGGAGGAGATGGAATCTCCTTCACATCGCTCTGTGACACACACAAGCATAAAGACACGCTTTTACACTAGTCCTCTGTGTGTTTCCTCCTCTCGCTTTGAGCTGGTTCGGTAAATCTATTTAATCTCTCTAAATCTACACACACACCTCTTCAGTTGTCTGCCTCCCATCACTGGAACAAATTATGGCCCTTCAAGGACAGCATAGTTTAGAATTCAGACGATGTCTCATCGTTGACATCTGTTAGACGCATAGCTGTCTGTTTCTGTGCAGGGGGTCAGTTTACTTTGCAGGACACACTCACACCCCCGCACTAAAAACCCCCTGATTCAATTCATGCACGATGATGAATGCAGTCGGTATACTGCTAAGACCCGCTGTTGTTTGCTGATGAGAAGAGGCGAGACGTGGAACTCTGATGACTCTGATGACTTGCCCTCGATGGGAAGACTGGAGGTGGATGGGGCATTTCAACTCAAATGACAGCTGACACCAGCAGAGGAAGACGTATTTAAAGTTTGACAGCAATCACGTGACTGGCTGAATGAAAATGTGGACGAATCTGAATAGGTAGGCTAAAATCAAACCTAGTCAGCTGATTTATGAAGCTGGAAGAGAGATGGAGAGAAAGACGGTAGCGAATGAGGATCATTTTATTTTATTTTATTTTTATTTCAACTATCTTACACCTATTTGTCTTTTTACTAGTGGTGTGTAAATGTGTTTTTTATGTACAACTGAGTTCCTGTGACCAAGCAGTTTCTCTTGTGGATACCTTCTAAGTCTAAATCTATCTAAGTCGAATCTAAGTTATCAGCAACCGAAATCAATTAGGACCATAACAGGAGTCCCAAAATTCCACCAGTCTCACTTGTACTGGCAGTCTCACATGATTCCAGAGGGCAGAGTTTGCCCTGCTGCAAAAGTGTTTTGCCCACGTAGTCTCCCTTTCCGGGATGCACAGATCTTACAGGGTCGTGTTGAGACTTGCCCAGGTGTGAAGCCGCCAGGTGTGTCAGCTGCTGTATTGCAAAAGAAAGTGGCCTGAAAAGAACTAATATGCTAGATATGCTATTTTGCAGATGACAAAAACAATGATATATTCAGCCTGAGGAGTTGACCTTCTTCTATGACATGAATGATTTGCCAGGGCCTATTCACAGATGTGTCTCAGACCCTTTCCTTTGCATTATCTCTGTAAAGAGAACAAACAAATGTGTCTGGGGTGATGTAAGGGAAACTTAAAAAGAGATACACCTGTCTTCTGGTGACTACAGACCAGACTAGGGATGGAAAACCCAAGTCCTTGCAAGTCCTTCTATCAAATTTATCCATTTATTATGTTATACAGTGTCTGTTTGTTTTTATGCACCTTGATCGCAATTTTACACTGAAATTTATGTTAAAATAGCAATAAACCATTTTTATTTTAGTCTACACATTCCTGCCCTTTCATGTCTGCCCCTCAACCCTTCTAATCCCACCCCTTGGACCCCTTTTCATCCCATCCCCTTGACCCCTTTTTATCCCATCCCCTCTTCCCCATTCCATCCCTTCCCCTTGACCCTCTTTCATCCCTTTTCATCCCATCACCTCAATCTCTTTTCATGCCTTCCCCTTGACCCCTTTTCATCCCATCCCCTCTTCCCCTTCTCGTCCCTTCCCTTTGACCCTTTCCATGATTCAATCTCTTTCCGTGCCATCCGCTTCAACCCCTTTTCTTCCCATTCCCTTTGACCTTTTCCATCCCTTCCCCTCGACCCCCTTTCATCCCTTTTCATCCCATCCCCTCAACCTCTTTTCATCCCATACCCTTTGACCCTTCTCATCCCTCCATAAATTCCTCTCACAACCTGTCTACCAATACAATACAAATGCAAATTAACCTCCTCATGCCAGTTCAGATAGGTCATCATATTTAAATCACGTTTTTTTTAGTATCTTGCTACTGGTGAGTTGAATGCAATGTGCTCCCAGGACTGGCTGTTTGCATGTCCGAATGATATCCGAGCCGTGAGTTAAGGATACGGTGGGGAGGAGCTCAATTCACAGCAACTCTGAAGAGCCAGAAGATGGAGAAAAAAAAATGGAGATTCAGGTTATGTTTTCCTTCTGCTGTTATGGGGATTCTGTGCGAGCTGACCGACAATATGGTCAAGCCTCCTTATGGTACCACCCGACTGGGGCCACTGCGTATCTCCCTTCTCTCTTTCTCTCACCAGAAGACAACATTTCCCAGCACCTAGAAAACTGCATCACTAACTCCAAACCCTCCCCCTCTCCTCCATTCCTCCCACACCTATGTCCATTCCCTCTGCATCCCTTGCGCTTCCCTTTTTTCTTTTTAAAATGGGATGAATCAACATTATGAAACTTTGGACAGTCATTCAATGATCCCCAGAGGATAAACGGTATCAACTTTGGTGATTCCCTGAGTTTTCCAGTTCGGTTTGGTGAGCCCTGACTGTTCCAATTGTGTGAGAGAAATGGTTCTGCATCCAGATTCCCACTCCCCTCATGATTTTCTCTTGCACTGTCTGCTTGGACATGATGCCCAAACTCTTATTCACAGTAAATTAAGCCAAGAAAAAGAAACAAAATGTTGTTCCTCTCGTCCTCACAGTGGAGGCTACTGCGTCTGTGTCTAAACCCAGCATGAACTAGGAAGTTGCAGCTGGAGGCCATGTTGTGTCTGGGAGGGGTCAGGAGTCAGCTGCCTCCCACTGAGTTCTCCCAGGACATACAGTAGGATGTCAACTGTCTTGTTTCTCAACCCCAATTCTCAACTAGCCTCTGTCTGGAATGCGGGGGAATAGGGGAAGTTTGATCAAATACTTAATGCCTATTGGCTACACAGATTTCTAAGCAAACAAGAAATTTAAATGTTAAATTTAAAACATTTTTAATGCTTTTGGTGCTTGTTCATATTTTTGTATTCATATTGAGCAAAACACCATGTGCACAGGGGTGTCACCGAAATCAAATGGGTGTTTTTGTGGTTTCGGCATTGTTTAGTGAGTGTGTAGGCCTCTTTCTGAATAATCGGTTCTTTAGTTGGAGGCTCAGCGTGTGTCAGTAACCTTAAACCTGCCGAGGCGAGGCAGCAGCTGGCCTGGCATAGTGTGTGTGTGAGTGTGCAGTGTGCCGAGGTAGCGGAGGTGGAGTCGAGGACAGGTAGGAGTGTGTCAGAGCAGGTGTTGGGGTGCGAGGAGGCGTTGATTTGAGGGGTCAAGTTCCCTGTGGGCGTGTTTGTATGTGTTTGCGTCAACCCTCCATTCAAAAAGGCTGATTACAGATACTTAACCAGCGGGTATGATCACATACACAGTACATCGTTTGGAATTCTGACGCCCTCTCTTTCAGCAAATGGACATTTAACCATTTCAGATCTCATTCTCTGCTACAAGTCCCACATCCCTGAGCCAGTATAGCTAACAGACTAACTTCCCTTGACCTTGGTAACATGTGAAAGTCTATAGTTACATCTGGTTTTAAGAAGCATCAAAACTCTGCCAACCTAGATGTGCCTTTGGATATGTTTTCAGTAAATCTTTACTATAAAACACACTCTGTACCTTGGATTAGAATGTTTCACAGCAAGAAGGTTCTGGGTTTGAACCCAGGCCGACTGGGGCCTTTCTGTGTGGAATTTGCATGTTCTCCACGTGTCTACACGGGTTCTCTCCTCCCACCGTCCAAAGACATGCTCATTAGGTTCATTGGTGATTCTAAATTGGCCGTAGGTGTGCATGTGAATGTGAATGGTTGTCTGTCTCTCTGTATTAGCCCTGCGATGGACTGGCTACCTGTCCAGGGTGTACCCCGCCTCTCGTCCGATGACAGCTGGCATAGGCTCCAACGTCCCGCAACCCTTCACAGGACAAGCAGTTACAGAAGATGAGTGAATGAATCAACTGGATTCAGTTTTTTGAAGATAGCTAGTTCCACAGAGGTTCCTTTTTAAACGCCAACTCCTCTTTCTTTGGAACTGAAGTCCANAAAAAAAAAAAAAAAAAAAAAAAGTCCCATTGTCTCGATAGTCTGTACGGATATGGCACGGAAGAAAATGTAATTACAGCTTACAACCACAGTTATATGCAAATTTCTTTAGACTGAATACAGTTGCTTGCCCCTCATGCAGATCCTAAGCTAGAGCATAATCACTTCTCAATGGTGCAGTTCCAGATCAACTTCAGGAAGTTTGTCTGGATTCCAGACTGCTGCTCCTTAGCAGTAACCCAAGACTTTAACAGAAGTAATGACTTCATGCTTGAAAAAATACAAGTAACACGGCAAGGCTGGCTCACTTCGAGAGAGAAAAGCAGATTGTCAACTGTTCAAGGTTGGCGGTTCAATCCCTCGCCAACTGAAGATCTGCCCAAAATTACCTTTGGCTCAACTGAACATGAAGTTTACCACAGTTTAAATGGGTCATTGAGAAACTGTGTAATGAGCTTTGAGTACTGTTAGGACAGAGCAATGTAAGTATAGACGAAGACAAGGCAGTCGAATCCTTTTTAAATCTCTCTCCTGTTTTGTTACAAGTTCTGTGATGTTACTACTGTCAATGGTACTACAACACAAAACAAAGGATCCTACACTTCCCATGCAGATCAGTTTTGTGTTAGACCAATAAATATGACCAAGACAGGAGAAATACAGCACTGTAAAGCTGTTTTCACAGACTGGGTTGTAGTCCTCCCAGTTACGTAACTGGGTTTCTGAATTTTGCATTGTTACTCACATGCAAACAGCTGTACTGATAATGCATTGCAATCAGACTACTATTCTCTCCCTCACACACACACACACACACACACACACACACACACACAC
>JASGAT010340733.1:0-25449 GCA_030220025.1 Chelon auratus | reverse complement strand
GTGAACAAGATCTGAACCCTCACTGCTTCTTTAAAACGAACCTCTCTCCCGCTCTCTCTCTCTCTCTCTCTCTCTCTCTCATATGATTGTTTTTGTGAATATTTTTTCGAAAACATCAAAGCACATTTTTGTGTGAGGATTCATTGCTCAGTTTTGGCTTGGGAAAATTCTTTCCCCCTCCAAGTCATGTGGAACGTTTTTCGTTCTATTTTTTTAATCCACTGCATAATGTGTAAAATTCATTGCAGTCAACCAGCCTGGTCTAGTTGTTCTTTGAAAAATTTTCATTTAAGGGATTCAAGGTATGGCAGAATTGCAGCAAACTGTTCCTAAATATTCGCTGGCATCTATACTTTTCGTTCTTTCTCAGAAATGCTGACAAAGTAGACGATTAAAAATCTCCCACTGTCATTCTGGCCTTTAAAGAGTCCTGACGGATCTGAAGCTAAAATCCTGCCAGAGGATTATTTATTATACTTGATTTAAACTAGATTTTCTGTGTTTATTTGGCGTTTCATGTGCTGTAAAATAAAAAGGGAGATTCTGAGTTGATATGGTTTCTGTTTGCTGTCACAGAATGAGTGAAGGCACATCATCTGGTGAAGATGATGACATCTGAAGCGGTGATTTGCTGCGACGATACATCTAATCTAATTAGCACACTAATCATACGGTGGTCATCTGTTTTCAGGCTCTTTTAGAGGCCTGCAGGTCTGTGAGATCGGCATGTTGCCTTAAACTCACATAATTAACAGAAGCACGAGGCCCCTTACGCATGAAAGGTCTCTGGATGTTTTCAGCAGAATCGCGTCATCGTATGTGAATATTCAGCACCACTGAGCAGTCCCAGAGTACATCTGAATCAGAGCAGTCGCTTCAGGGCATTTAGATAGAACTGCCTTGTCCCGTGTTTGTGGATCTGTTCGCTTGGAAATTACTGTTCCCTAATGATCGGTTTATCCTCAAGCTGGGACGAAGACCACAAAGAGCAGTTCATACAGGAGTAAGAACCTGTGTTAGTCAGCTGTACTCCTCAAGGACCGTTACAGAAGTGCACACGTTTTTTGTCAAGTCCGTGTTGCTTTAAACTTTACACGTTGTGCCTTCAACTGAAGCTGCTCTTTGAGGTCTCAAGGGCTGTCTCTTGGAATTATTGTCAGTTTTGGCATGATTGGTTGAATTCATTTCACGTTATTTCCTTCACCCTTATGCCCTAGGCTCTTTTTTTTAAATTCCCACCTTAAAAAAATATCTACAAACTTAGCAACAGCTGCTGAACTGTTAGTCCAACATGAATAACCTTGGGCTTTATGAATAACAGACACTTTGGAGAAATTTGAAATAAGTCTTCTTAAGCTCTCTCACTCACAGCAGAGACCGTTGCACCTTGGTTCCACCTCACCATTATGTTGGAAGGGTACAACATAGTTTTAAGCTGGCAGTCTGTGTAAAAGTGAGAGTGGGGACGGTTGGGCCCATCACACCTGACGCCTACGCTGTTGTGTCAAACATCATGCTTCTGATTCTGTGAAACTCCAGCCAACAATAACACATTTTTAGTTCTGCCAAATGGAAACTGTAAACTCTCGACCAGGTTTGATGCAAGTGCAGCCATGTCCCATCCATTTTAGTGGTTTCCGTCTACGCAGCTGTGTGCAACAGAAAGCAGAAGCCATTATGCAGCCGATCTACCATCTAAAGGAAGATACATTTGTTATTTTTTAAGTGGGTGGCACATTCTTCCCTCTCATTCTCTTTCCCCCTCCAGCGAAGCTGTCCTCTAATGGCACCGAGCACATGTTGCTGTTCAGCAGCACCTTCCTCGTGTGATCAAAGTCGACGGCATACCAGATGAATTTGATTTGAATAACTGGTCCACAATGAGCTGTTTAACAGCAGGGTGACAGCCGAGGATGAATCACAAGACAAACATTTGTTTAGTTTGGTGTCTTCTTTTCAAAATGTTATTGACACCAGAGGAAGACAAGGAAGGGATTTAGCTGAGATGTGGGTGAGAATTTGTGAAGGTACAAACTTGGCAGGGAATCTGTAAGGAAATCTGATTAAAAAAAAAAAAGCACTGTTGCACAACTTTCCTCCTTGTTGTCCCGGCCAAATTCCCCTCCTGCAGTTAGTGCATATTAACCAGCTCTGTCCTACCCATTGTTTGTTGACACAGTGAGTGATGTGGCTATATAAAGAGACTGTAAGAGGATCATAAAACATCGCTTTCCCTTTCCAAAGAAAATAACACAGAGCATACAGTTATCAAGTGCATTTTATCTTCATCCTCCCCCTTGCAAATTTGCTTTAAGTAGCGAGATCAGATTTCCTGCTAGACACCAACAAGACGATGTGATTGCAATCAAAGCATCCACAGTTCAAGTCAACATGTCCTCTAAAGAAGCAGCAATTTATTTGGGTAATTTATGTCTGGGTTCACTCTGGGGTTTTATATGTGTATCAGTAGCAGGCCGGTCTTGAATACGGAGAAACCGGAAACTTCGACAGTAAAAAACAATGCTTGTTCGCCCCGTCCGTTAACATATAGGGCCGTAATTCATCAGTCACACGCTGGGGCAAGTCCCAGAGACAGTAATCCGAGTGAGCCCTCGCTCTATCATCTCCAGCAACCAACCAATAGCTCATCAAACCAACGGGCACTTTTTTTTTTTTTCCTCTCGCTTCCTGTTGTTCCCGTGGTCACAGCATTATTAATTGTTTGTTCACCATTAGGAACTCTAATCCACTCTAAAACGTTCTCACTTGGTTAAAGGAACAGAATGTTTGCTGCCCACTGATCTTTGAAACCCACTGTTTAACACAGCAGGGGTTCTGTAATTTCCCTGTGAAGTCCGAACGCATTACACATTAGGAATGGGTTGTTTGTTTCTAGTGTTTTGTAGACACTACAAAGCACACTGGGTTTTTTTTTTTGTTGTTGTTGTTGTTCCATTAAATGTGCCATTTTGTTGCCATATGGTTTAATTGATCTCAGCCCTCGTGGTCTTTGCCTCTATCTGTTCAGCTGTTGGTAATTCATGTCCTTACTCTGGAGGGCAGTGATTCCCAAATATATGGTTGATCACAAAATAATCCTTTATTAAGGTAAGATAATCTTTCATTTATCCCACAGTGAGGAACGCATCACTTGCATCGCTGCCTGATTCATTCATGCTTGTCATTCAAGTATTGAGCCCTTTGCTGAGAGAAATGTACCAGTCCAGACTGCTGAATTAGGTTCTGCCACATAATATATCTGGTGTTGGCCAGATCCAAAGTAAAAATCTAATGAAATAAATAAATAAAAATAAAAATTCAAAACAAAATTCACAGTTTCTCCTGTCTGTTTCTGCAGAGATAGAAATGCAGACACATTTCCAGAGCTAGATCCAATAAAAATACACTTTTATTGTCAGCGTGGGCATTGACAAAGCCAAAGGCAGGCACGCGGTGGTTATGATCTCAACCCATTCAGTGCTTGGGACGTTGACAGATGCTGCTTTCGTCTGGCAATAATGGTTTTTCATTTGGAAAGGAGTTGGCATAAAAGCCTGTTGTGGTGTGTTTTTCTAATCTACGATGATCTCAAGCTTTATCCCGCGTGTGCACAAGTGCACAACGCTCGTCGGTGGCAAGAGCCACCCCAGACCCATCAGATAAGTGCAGATAGTTTGCCTCTGTGTGAATCAGTTTAATTGCCTGGCTCCTCTCTATTACCTTGAAGTTTATTTAGTTAGGGTTAGCAGCTGTAAGTGGGCCTCTGCAGACGGCAGCAGCGGCTGACTGACTGGTCTTGGATGCTAATTTGATTTGCACATGAAGTAAGTGAGCTCTGGTCGCTTGAAATTCTAGTGTGCAGTTGTTAGACACAGTTAGGGTTATGGATTTGGTAACTGCACTCTACTCTTCATGTATGGTGTGGAAGGGTAAACAGCAAGGAGGAGAAAACAACCGAATGAAGCAATCATTTGAAACCCTCGATTAACCTGAGTCTGGGTCAACTCCAGCGCATCTGGAAGACAACAGCAGCCTGGCGTTTTCTCTGCATAGTCTTCGTCATCTGCCTCTGTTTTAATCTACATTATGAAACATGGAAGCAAATGTCTTCCGCCAGACTTCAAAACAGTGATGGAGGCAAAAAGATTAGGATCAAATGCCCACATCTCTGACAAAACAGGCTGCATGTTGCTATGGTGGACTAATGTCATGCAAGGTCCTGTGTTCTGCTTTTATGAGATTATGTGGATAAGAGGGCCACAAGGCCGGCAGTCTGGAGAGCCTGTTCAGCTAATGACGCCTCGGGTTCAAAGTATTGGTGGAAAATGAGATGGAGGGGGTAATCATCTTCAGCATCAACATGATGAGTGAGAGCAGGCTTGCAGCACTCGGTGAGAGCTGTAATGCACTGAGAAATGGGAGACAAGAGGGCTTCAGGGTGGCTGGTTGTGTGTGACTGTCCAGCCCTTTTTGGCTGCTATCGGCTGGTTCTGCTGTTGTTAGAATAATAATAAAAAAAAAGGCTTGATTTCTTTTACTTCTCATCTGCTGAGCTTTGGAGACCATTCTTAGTATGGGAAAGAAATTCATCCCAGCCCTGACTTCAATCTGTTTATTGATATGTTTGGCCTGAGCAGAGTGCTGGGAATCCGTGAGCATTTTTGGAACTTGTAGAAACAAGATGTGTTTGTTTTTGCATGGGTATCGCTTAACTAGATGTTTTCCCATCTGTCTGTTTGGATCGCATCAGTGCAGCTCACGATAAGATAAGGCAACATCAGCCTACATTGTGTTTAGAGTGGATACTATCACAGCATCGTGATAATGCATATATTTTGGTTGCAAACTACATTCTGGCGAAAAAGATGACACGTGACTCCTTTTTTTGTAAGAATGTGTCCACTTTAACACACTGGAAACACAAATAAATCTAAGGACAGTAGTTCCAAACAGTTTCCTTCCATACTTTTTAAAAAAACAAACTGAAGCTACTGTATCATATATATAATTACAGAAGCATATGCAACTTTATTGTCAGCTTTTTCCTCAGGTTAAAGACTGAGCGATCAAACACTCATTAACACTTACTAACCTTTAAAGAATGTAAATGTTGCAAGATGCATGGCTCTCTTTATTATTTGATATCCCATTAATGGCGGCATTCAACGGTTTTCTTATCAAAGCATTTCCGCTTTGTGTGTTCTTAATATGTCAGCTAAGAACACATTTTTCATCGATACCTGGAAGTCGCCCATTGTAAGCGAAATCGTGCTTTGAAAAGCTCTGACCTAACAAATAATGATTAGAGGAATGCTTTATGCTAACATAATAACGGCGCCGTGAAGCAAAACTTCCTCAGTGAACTTGCTCCTGCACTTTCACACGGCATGTGGCTCTCACAAATGACTTGTGGCGTGATACAGTGGCCTAAAAATGGGTTTTAACATAAAACAATAAATAAGGTCAGTTAAACATTTAAAATTAGGTCCAGTTGCACAGTCAGATAAGTCATGTGTCCTAGAAATATATATATATATATATATCTCCACCAAAATCCTGGCTTGTCAGGAATAGTTGCAGTATCTTAATAGTGGATTTTGACCAATTTTGTCCAACACTAACTTTCAGTCTATTTTGAAATAAGATAAAATAAGCATTCATCTGTGACCAGTCTGTAATGATTTATGTTGAGCACAATAAAGGTTTATGGTTTCCGTGAGCGCAGACTGATGTAGACTTTGAACACGGAAAGGCACCCGCATGTGCTTTTAAACTTGTCCCTCTGCTGCTTGGGTTATTATTGTGAGGTCCTTGCACTTCTTGTGGAACACAGAAAAACCCCCAAAAGACCCAGTCGGATCTTTTCTTCTTTCTTTTTTTTTCCTCGTTTAGTGGCTTGGACTATACCACCAAGTCAGTGATTATTCAAGAGTTTGCTTCCTTCCCGGTCCAAGCGCAGCGGGCAGACATAGCGCAAGAAGTCTGGAGAATTTGGAACCACTTCTTGACAGGAGTTTTATGCCATCTGTGTGTCCTTTTACTCTGTCAGTGATTCATTCTGAAGGTCTGAATAAGGCCGAATGTCCTCATAAAACCTCTCTACGAAACAAGCTGTGTTCTTGGCGCGCTGTCAATGTGATTGCAGCGCATATGTCAAATATATATATATATGCTGAATGGATGGAATCTGCGATAACTTCCTTTTCTGGGTTATTTAAGTTTAACTTTAGTGTCAGATACATGAAATCTGTAACTCTGTTCTTGATGATAGAGCAACAGTGGCAGTAGAGGGACTGTCACAATAACATGTACGGAACACTTAAATAACTCAATATTAAATTTTGAATGTTTATATACATATTTATGTATAATCCAATGGCGGACCAGCATTAAAAGTGTTCTTGATTTATTTTTTTGGTTAGACAGTGAGCACATCTGTTAATCTCCACGCCTAAGTCTCCATAACATAGCCTTTAGTTGTTACTCCTTCACATTTAAAATCGAGACTTCTGCTAATCTCTTCCCATGTCATAAACTGTTAACAACTTTGCATAAGTTCCTGTTGTACCTTTAACAACAAATGACAGTATAGTGGCATGAGAGTATAGGAAGACGGTGTTTTGCACAGCAGAGGAAGGTTTTACAAAGTCCAACAACAGCAACCAAGACAGATCAATAGTGTGATAGCCAAACATTTGCAAGTATTTGCTGAGTCATTAAAAGTTCTTCTGTCTTTAATGCGAAACCCTCGGTGGTGGGTCTGCTCTTGAGCCGTCTGCTGAGCTAATGCCATTACCTGGTGATCGACATTTCGAGGGGAGTACGCTGAATGTCAATGCACCTTGTTAAATCCAATAAAAAGCTTACAGCTTTGGCTCTTGGATTGTCTGTCAGGATCTCAGAAACATATGACTGGACACATAAGCACTGAAGCAAAGCAGAAGTTAATTATACTGGTGGTAGTCCAGATCTGGGAATCCTGCCACCAGACATTCAAACTTTTTTCGGGCCATGAAGATTCAGTATTATCAATTACATAATCCAATTTACTGACTTAGCCAATAAAAGAATCGTGTCATGTTTTGATCCTTAAATTAAACAATGTAGAAAAATATGAAATGATTCCCTTTTGGATGCTCACAAAAGTGCTATTCATAATGTTTCCTTTCATCCATTTTAAGAGAGACCTTTAATAGCATCATATGATGTAAAACCAGAAGGCCGCCATCAACACCGAATTAGTTGCTCCCTCCTGCAGAGCCCATCTGCCTCTAACATTAGTGACGTGGCTTTCAGCTGGCCTGTTTCATGGGCCGTGAATCTGTCTCATCAAAATCTATCACTATCATCGCTCACATTTCACATCCCGCTGTGTATACTGCTGTATTTACTTTGCCATATTGGCGCTCACAGAAAATAATCCAAGGGGGGGTGATAATTAGTTTAAGGAGAGCACAGTAAACCACTGAAACGGTAACGGCAGCTATGATCATTGCTAGCCGTCACCATTGCTCTGCTTTCATTGACATTTTAGTCCTTTACTGGATTATTTCACCTATGCAACAGTTGTGCAGAGAGAAGCAACCTTGATGTTTGGTCGATGATTGCATTTGATTTCATTTTTGATTTTAATTGAAATGCACCAGCAGACAAATTATGAGCTGGAAGCAAACGTGTAGCGTCAATGAAAGCTCACACTGCAAGTGAATCTGGTTTGGGAATGGCAGTATTTATAAAATAACCCAGGGTTTCTGGTTTTCACTCTTTCATTTTCATTTGTTCTTACATTTTTCTTTCATTTACTTCAGTTTGATACACGTTTTTTTGCCCATGCCCAACTAGAAAAAGTATAATTCCATTTATCGTCTGAGGTCTGTTTGAAGGCATTCTTGGCGACACTCAGTCCTTTAAAAAGACAAAACACACTACTAAAATCTAAAATGTTGACTTTCACAGATACAAGAGTATCTGAAGCTAAGGAATGAATGTAGACATTCAACCACATCTTTCCCTGAAGGCCCAAAACAAGAATTTTGACCCTCTGAACTGACACACACAATTTAAAGCCAGTTTCCATGTGGATTAAATTTGTCCCCAAAGCTCCCATGCATCTCTAGCAAGCTTCTGTACATAGTTCAAGATGAAGAAAATAAGAGGCGGCCAGGCCACGACACATCAGCTAAGCAGCAAACTGGTTTAAGTTCTGCTTTGCTGATCAGCCTGCAAAATCCATAATATACAGAAGTTGTATGAGCACATCTCTGACTCTGTTCACAGTTTTTAAATCATAGAACTATGATTTATGACATGCATTGGCTGAGGCGTAGCTGATGAATTATTAGACGTCCACACATGTGTGCTTTGCTTGTCTACCCTATAACATTGCGTCCCTGTCTGCCACTCAAAGACGATTTGTTTTGGTGAACGGTAGAAGCTCGGTGGAATTGAATTACATCCCATCTGCCTTTTACGTGGCCCTTTTCCTTCAGCCTTTCCTGCCGTTGATGGATCATTGTTCCACTGCCTTCCTGTTGTGGCTCAGTTTGACTAACTTATAGTAGCAGGAGGAACGTGGGTGGTGGAGTCTGTCTTGACAATTTAAAAATGACTGATCTGAATCGCCCAGCTGGCAGGGAGAATGTAGATGCTGCAAGTATGAATGCGCGCAACTATGAATGAGAAGAATAAGTTGCTGCAAAGGAGCGAGCCTGGTCAACAAACCCTTGCTTAAATAAACTGAAGAACAAAATCCTGTTGTACTCGTTGAATTGCCTGAAGATTAGACGAGGCTCAGCTCACTATGATCTCTTTATCCCACTCTCTGTGAAAGCTTTATTCAAGAGCAGGTTCACATCCAGGGTTACTGAATTGTTTGGGCCATGGCTCAGGGCTCGCCCTAATCTGCATTAAGAGGAGAATTGTGGGCCCGTTGTGTAATATTGTCATATTGGCACAGAGAGGAGGCAGGAGGTCAGCCAAACGAAGGACAACAGTTGGCCCAAAACCCTGCTAAATAACTCCAGCAAAGTTCTGCAAAGCAAAGCCAATTAAAAAAAAAAGTTTTTCAATGACACATTGTTTACCATGTTTGCTTTCTAGCTGTCTTTTGTTGCCACGCTACATTCATCAGTTGTCTGTCTGGGGGGAGGCAGGAATCTCACTGCTTGTACAGTAGAGCTTTGCTCCGCAGAGCTGCTTGTGGTCAAAAGCTGCGCAGGGTGACTTTAAGGCTTCTTCAAATCCATAATTGCAAAAGCCACCTTTTTCCAATTCAAGAAAGCACACTCACAAAAGAGAGCCAGCCACTGTTATGATTGACATTTTGGATTTCCAAGTGTGATGGTTACTTTTGACTGTATTGTCTTTTAGTATAAACACCCCAGGTAGTCAGATTCATTGTTCCGACCAATTTGTCAGCAAAAAAAAAAAAAAAGGGGTCGNAAAAAAAAAAAAAAAAGGGGTCGTGTTAAGCTTTTGATTTTAAGAGCTCTAGACAAATGAAAGACATGGTGACATGTTGTGTCACCAAGACATGCTGGATGACAAAGGGTTTCTTTACGCTGTTAAAAGTTGATGGACACTAAAAACTACAGACAAGCGTAAACATATGTGGTGAAGGCTTTGGGTGACTTACCCGTGTCACAACAACATCAGTCATTTCAGCATGGGACAGAATGCTGGTCTGACAGGAATGTATTTGAAGTTGCTTATAGATTATCAGATGGATCGCTGAGCAATTACGCTACACAACCAGGAAGAAGCCAGGACTACTTTACCTTCAGTTTGAAATAAAGTCAACAAAATGTACTCAGCGACAGGTTAGGATTCCTCTAAAGCAGCCGCCACAGTCGTGTAATGCACGTAGGCCTTTTTGAGAAGACGTGTAATGACACAGCAGAAAAAGCTGTAAAAAGTTGTAAATGAGTTGTAAATGACAGATTCCGTTAGTGATGCCACTCTTATTGCTCTTTGTTACATTTATATGATAAATCAAAATGTTTGGATTAAGAAAGGCGTGCTGAGTCTTAACAGGCCCATTCAAAACTTTCACTGGGTCTCATGGTTCTTTATTTGAACAGTGGCCTTTGTTTTTCCTGTGGGATTAACACAAAAAGAAAAAAAAGAAAAATAAACGGCACATTAGCTCTGTAATTTGCTGCACTGACTAAGGATTCTGTAAACGAAGCTGAAGCATTCACACTTTCTTGCACATCCCTAGGACCCATCCATCAGATCAGACCTTTACACTGATTTACAACTCAGAGCTACTTTCGGACACACATGACCTGGGTCAAAACCTACAATACTGATTATTCATCCAGCAATTGCAGTTTGACACTGTGCTTTACGGCCACTTACACATTTATATTAGTGTCAGATTATTGCAAATCACAGCCATTTATTGTTTATTGCTGACGGCCATCAAAGAAAAGCCCGCTCTGTGCTTGAGTGCATGCAGACAGTGGATTGGGGATAGTGTAGCTGATAGGTGTGGCACGACTTTTGGTCTTTTTGGCTTGAGCAGCTGGGAGTCACTTGCGAAATGTTGCGTCACTTTCTGCAACATTGTTGTGTGCAGAAAAACTCTCACCCAGTGTTTTGAAGTGAAAGATGTTTTCATTTTTATTTGTATTTAGTCGTTTTTTTTATTTTTTTATTTAACCTGTCTTTCTCTTTCAACCTGCAGAGTTGGATACACATCTGTGTCCGTTTCCTGTTGTTCACGCTTGGGGTACTTTCAGATTCACTTGACGTCAACCCAGTGACCGATGACATCTCCAAACTCTCTACTTTGGTAAGCTCAACACTGGAACTGAAATCTTTTAGAATTTAGCCCATTTTAGTTTTAGCAGGTACTTTATCCATGTTGGATTACCAACAAATGTCGTGCATCGCACATCTGTTGTAGGTGTTTAAAAAAGCTGCAAAGAGAGAGGAGGAACATGATGAAATGATGTTTTCTGGAAAGCGTTTTCTCTTTGTTGTATAGGGCTATTTTTTGTGTGTTTTTTGTGCAGTTTTCTTACGTACAAATATAGGTACTTAAGTATTGCTTCATTTTTTAATGGGATTTGTCTGCAGTTTAATGATGTTCTGCTTGCTTCTTTTTACAGAGAGAAAACATTCCTAAAGATTACAAAATTCCTGTACAATACATTCCAGAAGAAGAGGTAAGATTCGGTGCCTCGTGATTAAGCATAGCTAGCCCAGATTTTATGTATTTATTTATTTTTTTTTTTTTTTGCAAATGTTAGGTCCTTACGCCCTTACTTTTAGTCACAAAGCTTTCATTTTCCTAAGGGAAAGAAACCCTCTTATTGTACTTACTGTGTGTATTCCACTTATTGTGCAGTGTAAATAAAGTATCATGTGGTAAGTGCCGTTTAAACTGTGAAGGCATCATCTGACTGGGAGGATAATTAATCCTTGGTGGATATCCACTCTACTGAGAGCTTTCTTTTTGACACTATGGTATATGTGATTAGACACTACGTATCTGACTCACAGTATATGGATTTAATGCCATGTCTGTTTTTTTTTATTTCCTTCTAGTCCGGGATGTGTTGGGTGAAATTAAATGTCTTCTACTTGGAGGAGAGTTTACAAGGTTTAGCAGACAAGTTTGGAAACGTTTCATCCAATAGAAACGACATTAGCATAGTGATCCAAATACTCCAAGAACTCCGGCTCCGAGTGGGTCACAGCTTGGTAAGTTTATTTATTTATTTATTGCTTAGACATATTGAATAATAGATTCAAAAACAGTCACCCGCGTGACCTACGTCTTTATGCAGCCGGTACATGTACCAAAAATCATTTTAAATCAACTTAAAACTTCATGTGGACTGTGTGGTTGTATTTACAGGAGGAGACCATGTATGAATTTCAGTGCCACTACAGGAAAGAGAGGTGGCACACGGAGCACTACTTTAACTTTGCTGAAAAGTTCCTCACAGCTGCACGGAATGAAGAATATCGAGATATCGAGTGTGACGCTCCTCCCTGTCCCACCACACCATACACAGTAACAACAGAAGAATATTTACAAGGTGAATGATTACTTAGTGGACGATTCCCATGTGTGGTTGTGGAACTGAAGGAAGACTGGACATATATACATGAACTACACCAGATCTGTGTATGCGTTGCATGATTGAATTCAGTTTTGGTTGGTTTTGAAGCAAAAGTGACAAAACAAAAACTGGTTCCAACATGTGACCATCTACTGCTGTTTATGCTCTGTAAATCCCAGTACAGGTGTGCTTGGGGCTGATGGTCAAGCAAATCGAGTAATTTGCAAGTTTTCAATTTCCATGTCACTGGCACTACGGGCAACTAGGTGCTCTTCTCTTTCAGAATCAGCAGCAGATGATTTCCACTGCCTAAAAAATTCACTGCTGCTTGGCATGCCTTCCTGTATTATTTTTTTTCTACAAAAATTGACCCTCTACATATGCTTACCTTAGCTTTAAATTCACCATGAACTCCATAAACTGTGGAGGGAGTTTCCTTTCAGTAAGATGTAAATCATTTGTCTTATGGAAACATAGTGGCTCCTCTATGGGAGCTTCAGTGTTAAACGACTGACGTTTTTCCATTATTCTCTCTGAGAGGCTCACTGCGCCACAGTGAACTGCGTGCTGCTCACTCATGTCAATTGCATCTGGTGTGTGATGCTTTAATCCAAAGCACACTACAATAAAATGACAAGACTGGCGGAAGATCTAACAATCAGCCCGGCTCCGTTGCCTGAGCATTGCTGATGTTTTCGAAGCTGTTTGGATTTCACACTGAGATTTTGGATTTATCTTTTCATGTTGCCTGCTGAGCGGGGTCAGCGGGATAACAGCAACATTTTCATTTGTCAGAAGAACCTCTACGGGCTGTTGATAAGTGGGCTGAAGCACCGTATTGTGGTAGAACAGCCATATTTCTCACATCAGTGATCTCGAGAGCATCAGTAAAATGCAGAGATTGAGAGTGCTGAGTCCTTTGCTCGGTCATGAGGGTTTTTTGGTAAAAATGGGATCATTTTTCCGTTTCACTGTTAAGATCAGTCAAAGAATGAAT
Source organism: Chelon auratus (assembly GCA_030220025.1). Taxonomy (NCBI): domain Eukaryota; kingdom Metazoa; phylum Chordata; class Actinopteri; order Mugiliformes; family Mugilidae; genus Chelon; species Chelon auratus. The sequence continues at coordinate 12,378 of JASGAT010340733.1, read as the reverse complement.
CACAATCACGATTCTGTCTGTAAAAAGACAAGATCACTGGACTGGCTGCCAACCAGACATTGTACGTGTGATTTGTGATGTTTTTTATTTTGTTTACAACATAATCCTGATAATCCTGAGAGCATTTGCTCAACATTTTTTCTCACTGTTACCAGCATGTATCAGTCACCATTACCTCAGAAGCACCCATTTAAAATCTATTTACACGAGGGTCCGTGGACTATGCAGAGTAACAGTGACATTGCTTCTGGTCAGATACCAACATAGATGAATGTTGAATTGTCTGAGAGTCAAGCTTTCAGCAGCACAATCAAATTTCTCTACCTACATGTGAGAAGTCTCAGATGTGGATAGCTCGAACCCTCATCAAATAAGTCCAAGCTATCTGCATTGCTTGATACACAACCAGTGATAAGTGAGAAAATGTGTGTTTTTATGATTTGGGTTAATCATCTCTTTAGGAGCTGTGTTTTATTGTAGCAAACATTAGTAGCACTTGACAATGTGGGTCACACTTCCCACACACATTTTCTGAAGCTAGTCTACAAAATCTAACCAGCTAAATTCCGGTCACAAGCTAACTTGTGCTTGTAAAACTACTGCCACCCTCTTTGGACTATTGTGAACAGACTCTATTTAGGACAGATCTCCTGTGGCCGTTTGAAGAAGCTTTTAATCCAGGTACCATTATTTCTGCACAAGAACTTTGCAAGATAAAAACTCAAAGCGGTCTCGGCGCTTAGACGGCCCATTGAGACATGACTGAGTCACAGGACTGAGGGAAGATGTCCCAAGGTAGCGCATGTGAAAGGGAAGAAAAGGGCCGAAACCTGACTGTATACGTGTTGATTACAGAGCAATCTTCCAATCTTCCCAAGCGCTTGGTTTTTCTTTGCTGGAGTGCTTGGATCAGGTCTTTTATGTGTGTGAGGTGAGGGTAGAAAAGGTGGCGTTGAGGTAACTTTTTAGCACCTGACAATGAAAGGTTTTCAACGTCAGACAGTGACACTCCTCTCTTCCCTCTCTTTTTCGTCCCTCCACTCGTTTTTTATTTTCTGTGTCTCCTCATAACTCCAGACTCACCAACCCATCTCTTTTTCATTTATTTGCCTTTTCCACAGGGTCACCCACTCCCAGCAGTAAAGGCCCCGAGTGTTCTACTGGCTGCACAGCATGTAAGTTGGCAAGCCTGAATTCAGTTGCAAAACCAGCCAAGCTGGTGTGTCAGATTAGCAACTTTTGTTGCTACAGTATTTCTGCACATTCCAAAGCAAGTAACCTCATTTCCCCTGAGCTGCTGTCACTTGATTAATGACGCTCTGCAGGGCAAATTCCATCACGTCTTTTGTCCCTTGTCTTATCTTGTCTTCCGTCTTCTAGGCTTTTGCCTACCTGCCTTGCTGAAAAGTGAAATGAAATGGTTATGAAAACACAACAATAACACTGATTTGAATGTCCCAATGGCTCATATAGTGACCTGTCGTGGAAAATAAGACAACAGAATCCTTGAACAACTAGTCCTTGCCATTAGTTTGTCACGGAACAGGTGATATGTATTTATCAGCATGAATAGATGTAAGAAGACGGTTATTTTTACACATTTAAATGTTTGTTTAACCTTTACTTATGCCATGAACACCCTTGTACAAGGCTTAAACTAATAATAATTAATAATTTCATTTAGACTAATAACTAATAATTTCATTTCTAAAAAATATTCAACATGCATTTGTGTGTCTTCACATTTTTTTAAAAGTTAGCGGATTAATAGCTGAGTGCAGCTTACAATCATCAGTTGCCTCTGTGACATGGAAAGTTAGAAGTGAATATTAGGAATAAATCTTTTAACTGAAAGCACTTCTCTGGTTTTATTTTTTTGCTGATATCAAAAACACAGAAGTAATTAGAACAAGTTTTGGGTCATATCCATCCTTGACTAGGACTGACAGGATTTAACGAATGTTTTAAAACAACTGAACTGCCTTCTGATTCTCCGTTTTGTTTGCCATTCCAGATAAAGGCGCTAGATTGCTGCCTGAAGTGGTGGAGCGAAGCCTTCTGTCCTTACTCTTCATTCCACTCTTAGCCCTCGTATTCCTGCTTGTGTGGAAGGTGAGCTGACCTTTGACTCCTGACCGTAAGCTGCATAACTCCCTAAGGTGCCCTAGAGATAGACTGTGCTTTGTTCAGCAGAGGGGTTTGTGACAGCTGGCTGCAGCCTTTCAACTTTCTGCAGATACAGTGCAGACTGTGTTAATCTGAATAGCTGATTAAGAGTGATTCCCATACAGGTCAGATCACGAAGGAACGAGGAGGATCTCCAACAGACTGCTGGAGAACAAGGACTCTTCACAGGAACAGAAGGGACTGCACCTCCACTAGATGCTGAAATATCAGAAAAGTAGGCGGTTTTGCTTCTTTGTTCGGTTGGTTTGTTTTGCTGTTTTAATGAATGCATTGCAAATTTTCCGTAGAGGAAAGTTGGTTTTGAGCTGCTCCATTGAGAGCTGATTATGCTCCAGCAAAGATCTGCCAAACCTAATGTGCCCAACACACATTTACAGTCTGCAAGTTTCATGTAAGTCAAGGGGTGACTTATATGAAACTTGCAGACTGTAAAAGTGAATTTAAAAGGCTTATGGTTGTGTAGCCGCTTTGAGCAGTAGGTGCTGTCACAGGTCACCAATCCACCTCAGTTCAAGTCACAGTCAGTCGCACACAGTTTGGAAAAAGAGAGAATTTAGAAGCTACATTGGCACTTATGGAAGATGCAGTATACAACATTATTGGTGCCTGAACCATACGAGTGGTCAAAGGACATCATGACTTCAGCTGCTTCAGTTTTTTCAGTTTTTACTTCTGGAAGTCTCCCAGCTTCATGGACGTGCATCAGTTGTAAATATTAGCTATATCATTATCAAGGTGGTGTAAATTACTGTGGCTTTGGTGGTTCAATAAATAAAACCTAGGTTTCTGTAGACATTTCCAGCCCTGCTGGATATAGAACAGGATGTTCAGCAGAAGTTGCACTAGCTGAACTGTATTTTTATTGAACTCTATGATGCACATTCACAGGCAAAATAATACGCGTAATGGTGTGATTGGATCTGCTTGGAGGTGAAACAGAAATTAAAGCTTGTTTGCTTTCCATGCGTCAACAGTCCTTGCTGATCAATAGGTGGGAAGTGAAAAGTCCTTCTCAATCATGTTGCTTACAGTCACATGCCTCTTTCAGATGATGAGCACCAAAGCACTTAGTACGACAAGAGGCTTATGAAGGATACAGCTGTTTATTTTTCATGGAGTTTTTCACGGGATCTGCACTAAACCGTCCCCGCTGCACACAGCTTCTCAAGAAACACTGCTGGATTGCATGTCTCATTGTTTTAAGTTCATATAGTTTGAACTTAGACCTTGCCTGACCTCCTCTGAGACTGACTACCAGAACCTAAATTCTCAGCTGTCTGACTGAGTGTTGAAAGGAGTGTTTGACTCTTGTCATGTGAAAGCCACTTCTCGAGGGGCAAAATTCTTTTCATTTATTATTTTTAAATAATCTTGTTGCTGGATAGTGTCCAATATTTTTTTCTTTCTGTTCAATTGCAGAAACAAGCTGAACGTCATTGAAATAGTGTAATGCTTCAACCCATTGTTGTTCTTCAGTGTACTTGGTGAGTTACTTCATATCAATCTTGTTTGTCTTTGCTTCTGTTGCCTTAGTGCTTGCTCTGTGATTTTCCGTAAAGCGCACTGAGAACATTTGGAACCTTACTGATGCTATGTAAATAAAGCTGAATTGTATTGCCCTGCAGAACAACCTAACGCATCTCTTCACGCATCTCTCTCACAGGGCTCTACTCCTCTCCTGCTGGTGTCCAAAGGTGAAAAGCAAACGTGAAGCTGAATACCATAGCGAGGTGAAAGGCCTGTTTTTGACTGTTCTCCAGATTCACTGTGGCATATTAACAATTGCCGTGACCAAGATTCTTCTGGTTAAATCACGCCTGATACTGTATGGACAACCTTGCCTTTCTCATGAGACTGCATTAACCCCATGCTTTTGAACAAGACTGAGATTTTAGCTGTACCCCCAACTCCAGTTCCCCCTCCCCATGTCCTCCTCACCTGGATTCTCTGGCTCCCATTAATCTACCAGAACTTGCTGCATCATCCACTCGTTGGGGAAACGCGTTGCCGCTTTTATCATCGCGTTGCTCCAGACTGTCTGCGATTTTGGCCTGCCGGTTCATCTTCAAAGAACAAAGCAGAGAGTGACTGATGCTGGTTATCTCTTGTATGAATTGAGGCATGAATTACTACCTCCAGTGACCCTCAAGTTAATCACATCCTCAACAGCTCCACGGTTTTCTTTTAGTCCCGGGTTTCCCAAAGAATAATAATGTTAAGCGTTGTAGTTCCACGGTGTAGTCACATTGTCTGGTTGGGGTAGGTACCCACAGGGAGGGGGCGTGTATGATGTATTTATTTATTGGCGGCAGCACTCAGCTGCTGGTGTTCATACAAGTAATGGATCACAGTTAAAGAACAATATGTATAGTAACACGTCATAAACCTAAAATTGCATTCCTGAACAAGTGACATTTTCTTATAAGTTGTTGTTAGTATATATTGTATGGGTCCGGCGATTCAGATTGAGTGAATGGATTACATGGAAGAAAAAAAAACAAAAAAACACAAATATACAAAATATGCTGCTTTGACTAAATAACACTTAGACTATTGAAATCTGCAATGACATTCTCCTACCAACTATCAGGGATGACTTCTGTTGATCCAGGTTGTTTTTTGTTTTTTTTTGTTTTTTTTTTGTTTTGATTTTAATTTAAAGCTGAATTATTCACAACATAGACAACAATAGGTCTCCCATACTATGTTAGTTCAACAATGCCTTTATATCTATTTTTTTTTTTTTTACTTATCTCACCTCTATGCTTGTAAGATAGAAACTGTTACATCAGACATTTTTTGATGACCACTCACATTGGAAAGAAAAAGAAACGAAATGTGACACAATTTGAAAAAGGAAACAGACATAATACGATTGAATAAACAAATACCACATTGTATAATTTTTATATTAAGATATCTGTTTTTGACTGTTCATTCAATGACCCAGTGTACCTACACAACCATCCAGCTTAGACTGTTCTGCACTTACAAGGTTCACAATCTGTTCTTACTGACTTTGCCTTTGTCCAGTATTAGTGTTGTGTTTGCATAATAAAACCCCATTATAGACAATCTGACAAGGATAGTTAGTGCATCAATCCCAGTCAGCTGCTGGAGGATGACACTGGTGTTTGGGAAATTTCCAGACGAAGCTTGTTGGTTATCTTTACGATCCGCGAAGCCCGCCACATGGGAATGCCATGCAAACCTAAATATTTATTTTGCCTTAAATCTGCGCCATGACACGCTGTCAGAGGAAGGTACATGGACAATACTTTCAAAATCTAATACGGTCAGTAAAAGATATCTCTCCCCGATGTATAACGAGCCACATAGAGGGCCAGAAATCATTTAATGCTTGTAGTCAATTTGAAGCAGGTGGCAGGGGAGTTTGTTTAATTCACACGTATTTACTGATTGTCAAAGCCGTCGTGGCCACTCCCTCAAATGCTTCACTTGATGCTCTTGCAAACCTGATAAGTTAGGAGCTAGAAGTGCTCCGTGCCTCAGTGATCATAGATCTGATGAGAGCATTAAGGAGAAAGTAGGGGGATTAACATATCTGTCTAAAGGCAGTTTACTCCCATGAAGCCTTGCCCAAACACAAACTAAACAAACTATGAATTCTAGGTATTCAAGTGATTATCAACTTTGTCAATGACAAAGAGGTAGTAGTGTCAACAGGGCACGCTGGCTGTGACCTATCCAATCGCACAACTAGTTAACAATGACAGAAGTGGCAGGACACAAACATTTGTTTCTAGTTCTAGTGTTTCTATCATATTGGTGGTCTTACATTGTACCATGTCCATTCTTGGTTTTGTGCCTTGTTTGATTAGTGTGACTGACTCGTGTGTAAATGTCAAAGGTCTGTCTATGTCTCCCTGTGGTAGTAGTAAGTGGAGAGATCATTATAGGGCAGATTCAAATAATCTCACCTCAACAAACCAATTGATATGATTCCCTTATTTTTCAAATTAGAGTTCAGTTGGCTTGACCTGTGCCCAGTTATGATTATGCACACTTTATGTGGTAAAGCAGTGCTTTGGTGAGAGAAAACTGTATCAGCAGAACAAACTGCAGTGGTTGTAACATTTCTGTCCACATGTTACATTTTAGCCTTTGTAACCTTTAGGAAACCGTTCACTTGGTAACTGTTTGTTTCCTGTGTATTTGGGACTATATGTTGGGCTTTTTTTTTTTTTTTTTCTTATAGGAGACAACAATATATTGTACAAAATCGAATCTGTGTTTGAAAAAACTGTATACCACATTGGTGTTCCTATAGTTCAGATCAACAGTACCTTTCAGCATCAATAGCTGGAAATTTTTCGTGTGGTTAAGTATCGTTTGTTTTTATTGAACTGCAAGATAACATTATTCATTTAAAAATGCATTTTTGAAAAAAAGCACTATTAATTGTGACATCTTATTGTGCCATATTATCTATGGCAGCGTAGAGCTGAGTCTGTGTTAGAAAAAGTATACCACATTGGTGTCCATATAGTCCACAGCAGTGGTACTTTTAGCAGGGATATATGAGAAATTAGTGGCGCGGTAAAGTATTGCAGTTTCAAAGCTTTTATCCGATTGTTTTCATTCAAAGATGCATTTTTGAGTAATATTGGAGTATACTATCTATGGCAGTTTAGACCTGAAACTTTCTTTTTGATCATCCTTAGGTTATGCCTCTCTACATTAAGACTATTACATGCAGTGCCCAGTATTCTGACGGAGATACAGGCTAGTCTAGCCACAAACTAACAGTCAAGGTATATTATGTCAAAAGCTGCTTTTTATACATAGTCTATGAATATAATTAGCTACAACAGGTCTAAGCTGTGAACAAATACAAAATAAAAAAGTTTAAAAAAAAACCCCGAAAAAAAACAACAACAACATGGTCTCCCATTTTCCTGTCTTTATGAGAGCCAGAAACAGTCAGTATGCCTGATGCATGGAACTCAGAAACCAAGCAATCTCATGCATTAGTCTAGAGAATGACTGCCCTTAAATACTGTTCCTATGTGGGTTGTTGTGTGGTCTGAGTGTGAACAGAGCTGTATCCTGAACAGTGCTTTTGGGCATGTTATCCAATTCATCCCACTTGAGTGGGTGAATCAAATGGCTCTAGGCAGGAAATAAGTCTGGGTGCCAAAAAGCAAATGTAATTATTGCCCGGTTGGTATTCTGGGTGAAAACTCTACTGTATTCTGTATTTTTGTATAAATGTAAACAACATATATGAAATATGAATAAAGTACATGTATCCAACTTTTATTTATTGATTTGCTTGTGGTTGAAGAATTTGAATTGATCTTCTGTGCATTGTTTGTTTGGCATCTCTCCAAGTAATCAGACTCTTGGCATGTCAGCTTTGTTGCAGGTAAAATAGCTTAGCTGTGTGAACATGTTGGACGGCTGTATTTACTTCCAGGCATCCGGGGAAGTTTCAAACTGCATGTTTGTAAATAGTAGGTATTTAAAGGCAGGAACGGTTCCACTTGTCATGGCCTGTTCTGATTTTTAGCATTATTTAATGGACATTAACAATCATGTTTAGTGGTAGATTCCCAACTTTCTAAATGACATTTGGTGGTGGTTGTGGTGGGGACATTTTCCTCTGAAATCACATACCAAAAGTTCAAATGTCATTCAATTTGTCAGAATTTCCTCAGTTAATTAGCCTAAATTAAAGATGCCTACGATCATTGTGTGTCGTGTCCAGTGGATACGATAATACATTAAAAAAAAAACTTTCTCAAAAACTGATGCATAATTTCTCTTGCCTTGCAAAGTTTTAGCTGTCCCAGAAGAACATAACGATAGAATGCAAGGTTTCGCAGCTCCTTCATGGCCATATTTCATTAAAGTAACTACACCACAGGGAGTACTTGGCCTTCAGCATTCTGTCTGTGGCCACTTCAAAATCGTGCCAATATCTCACGGTTTAATGCGATCCTGTCTGTGTTATTGCTTTCATGCAACATTTAGCACATTCGCCATCAACATATATGTTTTTTCTTGTGTTTTTTTTTGTATCGATAACTGATTTTCATTCATTTCATTCCACATTTCCCGTATATTCAATCTGAGATATTACATATTTAAACTATGAAAACAGTATTACATGTCCTCAACACCTCACTGGAACGACGCCATGTTCACTTTGCTTCCTCTAATTTTATTCAGGTGGTGCTCTATTGGTGATCTTCTGGTGCTGTTGAAAGTGACATTGTTATTCCTAACTTTGGAAAAGCAGTGCTTACTCTGGTGTTATAGGCAAATTAAATTTGCATAAGGATTGGTAGTAGCCTACTGTATTCTAGTACTGTTTATGTAGTAATAGTAGTGAGCCTTGTGGTGTGGTGTATCTCAAGGCTCACTACCTGAGCCATTGTATTTTATGGAATCATGGTTTAGCTTTACAAAAATAGTGAATTTTAAAGATACAAGGATGGTTTGTATTTGTTCCAGCTTTGACCTGTGCATTCCTCTCTCTGCATCTGCTGATTCCAGTTAGTGGATTTACAACAGGGTTGTAAATGGGAGAACAAAGGATGTAAACATTACAAGAGGACAGGTTAAATGTTTAAATGTATACTTTTAAATAAATTTTCACATGCACTATAAGAGTTCCAACGGTCTAAGACCACAGTCACATCTTCATGTAAAGTGTGAAATAATTTGAGGATTTAGAAGAAAAAAAAATTTCTGGTCATTCTGAACTATTTCAAAGCCAGCAATCAAATTTAAGAAAATTAGTTTTAAATGTCAGATTCCCTTGAGTTTTATCCTTTCATTGGAATATTCACTTAGATTTGACCTGCTCACTGTTCATAATCAATATTATAATAAATACAAATATGGCAGTGCCCCAGCAGTACATTGCTTATTCTAAGAAGAAAACATTAGCCAGGCTAACTTCCCCGCCCAGGAATTTGTTATGGTAGAAGGTCTGTATGGAACAACTCTGTTGGGAACTGAGTATGTCCCTGGCAGAATAGCACTGATCAGCTGTAGGACTATCCAATAGCCTTTTTTTTCTTTTTTCCATATAAATTGAAACACGCCCCATAATGAAATCCAAATGAAATGTTACTCTGATAAAAAAAAAGAAAAAAAGAAAAAAGGCTACACTCGGAAGGAAACCAAATAGTTTTAAGTATAAAGGGGCCCTCTCTGATCATGAAATCATGGCATTTCTTAAGGTCTCTATGAGGGCAGACCAAAGGTGACCACACTGGCAGAAGATCAAAACATTAAGCTTAGCTAGCTCACTGAGAGAAAAGAAACTCAAACGAATAGCTGCTGCTGGTCGCACATTCACTCTCACGTCATTATCAAGCAAAGTAGTTTGACATGATTCTGTGTCTGATGTGACATGGAACAGTAATGCGCGGTTTGTCACGTAAAATTTGTCCTGACAGTTTGCAGTCATCACGCAAATATATAGAGTGAATGACTATCGTTTGATTTTTTTTCACAGTTTCACAGGGGATTTCTATAAAATTGGTTTCTTGGTTGTTCTGGGGAATTCAAAGGTCGTGTTGGTTGGTGTTATGATTTTCACTTTGGTTTGAGGAAACAACAGGAAGGCTGTGAAACCCCCATTGTTCCCTTACATGTAACAATCAATGTGCAATTGTGTCACACTGAATAAGCATACAGAAGTGTGACATTAAGATCTGTGTGAAATGTGACATAAACAAGCCATCTGATCTCAGTCAGCTACATATATATGTAGCTGACTATATATATATAGATATATATTTATATACAGTATGAACCCATGAGGATCACCTGCTTCCCAGGGTCATGCTGGTTCCTTCCATCATGCTGTACAAATTTAACAAACCTTACTGAACAAAGTGTGGTCCAGAGACACTCCCCTGGACACGGCTGATTCAGTTGCATTTGAATAATTACATCTTGGCAGTCAAGCGTGTGGTTTGGGTTTTTCCCTGTGCTGTATGAGGAAGTGGATTACAGCTTCTGATAGTGCATTGCCATGAAACACAACAAGGAAGAATGGAAAAGAAAAATAGAATGAAAACAATTTGGGCCCTTTTTTCATAACATCTCTGATGCAGCAGATCGGATCTGTGAGAAAATGTAAGAGATAATGTCTGAAGAAGTAAAGAAACAAATCACGCAGCCTTGGCAACAGGTGTACCAGAGTGTTTTTTTGTAGAAGCCCGGCAGAGTTGGAGAAAATTAAAGACGATGCAAAGTAAAGTTATTCCCTTGATAAAAAAAAAAAAAAATGTAAAAGCGCTTTGCGGAATAAAAGTACTGCTAGCACAGCAGACGGGACCCCAGGGATGTGGGGTTTGTATGGGGTATATCATATCCATAGATCATTGCTGACTGAGGGCATCACTTCTGCGCAGGAAATGACCTAAGTCCCCAGACAGCCTCCGTGAATGTAGTTCTCCCACTTTTGTAAACATGGCCTCGAGGACTCTCTCCCGTCAACAGATTTCCTAGCCTCCGTGGTTCCTACCTCACAGCCAGGAGCTTCCGCTTTCCCATCCTTCCCTTCAGACGGCTCCCAGCTGCACAAACTGATGAAGGAAGAGCGTTCAGCAACCAGACCTTTTTTTGTTTTTGTGACTGTAAGCCAGCTGAACTTGGACCACAGTGTGCTGGCTCTTTGTGCAAGCGTACTTGATGGATCATTCCCTTATGCACCCATGAAAGCAACTTGGACACGTGTTCAAAAAAGGGGTTTGTTTTTTATTTATGAAAAATTTGTTTTCAGTTGTGCTTTGTCTCAGGCGAAGACAAATGTGATTCGATGTTTCTCCACCAACTCTGGTTTAGATAACAGATAAAAATAATTGAGAGCAAACAACTCTATCTGACAAATAGCAGTTCAAGTGGAGTCACTTTGGGAAAGGATTTAACTCCGGGTCTTATCCAGGAATAACAATGCATGTAGAGTGGTAGCAACAGCTTGAAAGCCTTCACTACCCGCGCCATGAGCCATTGGATAGTAAACACAATAAAATACTTGTGTGTTCCTGAAATACATATGCGTAGTGCATTAGGGATTATTAGTAAGTTAGTGATTTATTAGTAATAAAATGCATTGGGTCAGTATTTGTATTCAAAAACTACAAAATACGGAACAGTATATCACAGAATTTGCCAAATATCTATTACTGCGGTTGTCACATTGGTAGAAAAACCATATGAGTCTTATTACTTTAGTTTAAAGTGAAGGAAGTGCAAAGATAAATGAAGATGATGTCATCTATAGGTTTCCAGAAGGGCAGATTTAAAGCTCATTGCGTTGGCTCTGGCCTGAGTAAAGAGCTAGCGATCTACAGCAGCACCCTTCTTGATATAATTCTAACAACTGACTAACAAAAAACAAAAAAATTCCACAATGGCAAATTTTATTTTTTAAAAAAAACTACCTGATGGAAGCTTTGATAAAAGCAGGGTTTTGCGAAAATTGCGCAAGAAAAAAAAAGGATTTGCATACCACCGAAGCACTTCAACCCTACGGTGCCATCTAAATCCAAAGCATGTTGCAGTGAGCACAGAAACCAAGTTGTTTGCGTTAGCAGTCCCTGTCCAAGTACGGACAAGACGTGGCGGAAGCTTAAACACTTTAAACCATTTAAAGTGTTTTGAAAAAGTACTTAAAGTGGCACTTTAACTTTAGGTCTGTTCAGTTTTGGCCAGGGATATTTTCTTTCTTTTTCTACTGTTTTGAATTGAAATGCAATTAAATGCATTTTTCACTATATTTGTTCATTATAAATAAACTTGTAAACAAATTAAAAAAAAATGTCTATTTGTATTGTTCTTATTATTAGTGGAACTATTTCCATGACATTTGTGGTCCTCCGCCTTAACAGCACAAAATGCATCCAGCTGATAATACGTATGTGCAAAGAGACTTGCTGGAAGTCTGTAAGGAAATCTGCCACTTTGACAGAATTTAATTGTTTAACTAAATATCTAACCCTCATGCCCTCCTCAAATTTACTGCCCTCTGGACATCTTTGTGGCAAAAATGTACACGCACAAATAAACTGCCAATACATCAATATTTTTTTTTTATTTTTTTTTTCATAAATCTCTTCAACAACTTTAAACAACTTGTCCAAAACCACCAACATTTCAATAGTTTTCAGGATTTAACCCTTTAAATGCCAGCCTAATGATTTGAAA
>JASGAT010340727.1:0-17919 GCA_030220025.1 Chelon auratus | reverse complement strand
GTCGGGGGGGGGCGCCGCGTCTCTGCTCAACATTTGACACAACAACAATGTTCTACTTCCCCGCCGCTCACATGGACAACGTAGCCCAGCCATGTGCCTCTGTGTGTACACGCGCCAGGGAACACTTCTCTGATTGGCCGAGAGGCGTTCCGTTCCTCAGAGCACGCTCCAGCCGGAGCTCTCCTCTGATTGGCCAGAGGGGAGCCCGTGACGTAGCACGTTGCATAATACTACTCTGTACTCAGCGCTGCCCGACGCGAGGCTCGACTGCCAGTTACACGTGAGACAGCAGCGACTGACCTAGATTTTTTTTTTTATCCCCCCCCCACGCCCCGCCCCCTCGTCCTCGCGCTTCGCTTTCACAGAAATCCATGACAGGTCCACGTGTGGGTGGGCCGTGAAAGAGAACAGTCATGGTTGGGGTTAGGTAATCGTCTGCCGTGGCCTCGCTCTCTCTCAAGTACCAACGAAGAAGAAAACACAATAAATATGCGCTTTTTTACGCAAATATTCCCCCTAAAAATGTAGTTAAATTATATAAATATATATATATTTTTTAATTTTTTTTAAGGCAGTACGAGTGTAACCTGCTGTTACACTCGTACTGCCATGCTCAAGTGTATTTATACATACTATCAACAATTTAAAAAGTTTAAATGAACTCTTGACGCGTTTTATTTGTGGATTTATTTATATATTTTTGTTTTGTTGGCCTTGTCCCAGTGCTGCTTCGGTGACCCCATAAAAAAACCCACTCTCACAGTGAGGTGTGTTATGTAACAGTGTTATCCAACCAGAGAGCAGTGGTGGAGGTGATAAAGCAGGTCAATGTTAGAGCTGAATAAAACAAACACACTGTTGTCTGGGTGTGTCAGAACAGTACTGTACTGCCAAGACTTTGTTTATCTGGCTTTTCCACTCGTAACGGAGTTAAAACCACAGCGGATATCTCAACGATGAATCAGATTTAAAAGGAAGCCCAGAAGTTTGAATTAAAGTTGCTTCTATTTTTTGTGTTCTCTGCAGGAGGAGTCATAGCCTACATTTCCTCCAGTAGCCCGGAGTCTTGTCCGAGCAGCGGCTACATGTCGACGTCGCCGCCTCTGTCGCGCCCGTCGCTGCCCAGTCGGGCCGTGGGGATGGTGGTGGACATTGCTCCGCCCGCCAAGAACCCTCGCAGCGCGGAGAAGGCCGGACGCTCCTCAGCGTCCTCAAAGAGCAGCATCACAAGTAAGCTCTACTTTTAAAAAATAAAACGAAAAAAAAATAAATAAAATCCTGTTGACGGTGCTCACCTATTTTCTTCCTACTCACTTTTGCAGAAATCAACGGCATGGTGCTGTTGTGCAAAGTGTGCGGCGACGTGGCCTCGGGCTTCCACTACGGCGTCCACGCTTGCGAGGGCTGCAAGGTGAGGCAACGATGGCAAATGATGCAACGCTGCTCTTTTTAAATTGACGTTAGCTAACGTTGCTGCTCTTGTTGTTGTGGTTCCTCAGGGATTCTTCAGGAGAAGCATCCAGCAGAACATCCAGTACAAGAAGTGTCTTAAGATGGAGAACTGCACCATCATGAGGATCAACAGGAACCGATGCCAGCAGTGTCGCTTCAAGAAGTGTCTGTCGGTCGGCATGTCCAGAGACGGTGAGCATTCTAGATTCGTCTCTGCCTTTTAATTCATAAAATATTCTGTTCTGCTCGATCGAATCTCATGAAAGTTTATATTTCCCTCTCAGCTGTTAGATTTGGTCGCATCCCAAAGAGAGAGAAGCAGAGGATGCTGCTGGAGATGCAGAACGCCATGAACAACATGATGAGCAACAACAGCCAGCTGCACGGCATGCTGCACGGCCACCAGAGCCCGCCACTGCCCATGGACGCCACAGGCAACGACGCCGGCTCCTCTCCTTCCTCCTCTTCCTCCTCGTCATCATCCTCTTCTGCTTCCGATTCTGGGTCCAACCCCTCCTCGCCGCAGTGCCCCCAAGACTCTGAGTCGGTGGTCTCCATGGACACCAACTCCAGCTCGGCTTCTTCCTGCGGGTCGGACAGCGGCGAGGACGAGGCCGTTGTCATGCCAAACGGCAGCAGGCAGCACCAAGACGGCTTTGCCTTCGGGCAGCAGAGGTCGCCGGTCACCTCGGAAACGGGGTGCGACGGCGGCAGCAGCGGCAGCAGCAGCATGGAGGAGCAGCAGGAGAGCTGGAACTGCTGGAATGACAATACGGCGGCGGAAGGCAACCACTTCAGCCATTACGGCGGCCAACACGCCACCAACGCCGCTTACAGAGACGAGAGGGGAGTTTACCAGCAGCTCAACGGCGCCCCCGGCTGTGAAGCCAGACATAGACAGAATGAGTTTAACTCACAACCTGCCTCAAGTGGTTACAGCGGACCAAGCAGCTGTCCGAACAGCAGAGCACACCTGGTGAGTTATAAACACACTTTTATTTATTTATTTCATTTATTTTAAGTTAAGCTAAAGCTAACGATTTAGACTCCCTACTCACTAATTCTGTCGTCTTCCAGGTGTGTCCCATGAACACTTCACCTTACGTTGACCCCCGAAAGCCCAGCCAGGAGATCTGGGAGGAGTTCTCCTTGAGCTTCACCCCCGCTGTGCGGGAGGTGGTCGAGTTCGCAAAGAGGATCCCAGGCTTCCGAGACCTCCCCGAGCACGACCAGGTCGGCCTGCTGAAGGCCGGAACCTTTGAGGTAAATGTTGTTTTCACGACATTTTAGAGTCGGGATAATTAAAAGTCTTTTACTTATCTGCACAAATTTGAACCATAAAATAAAAAAAGTCTTTCTCGTCTCTCCAGGTGTTGATGGTCCGATTCGCCTCTCTGTTCAACGTGGCTGAGAGGACGGTGACCTTCCTGAGCGGAAAGCGCTACAGCCTCGACACGCTGCGATCGCTGGGCGCCGGCGAGCTCCTCAACTCAATGTGCGAGTTCAGCGAGAAGCTGGCGGCCCTGAGGCTCGACGCAGACGAAATGAGCCTCTTCACGGCCGTGGTGCTCGTCTCAGCCGGTAAGAAGAAAGCTCAGATTTTGAACATTTAAAGAAAAACAAATGTTTACCAAAGGCAGTGAGCGGGCCAGCCTATAAAATGTAGAAGCAAACTGTCCCAGAGGTTTTTTTCGCCGCCGCTAACGTTTCCTTTCCGTTCTGGTTCAGATCGCTCAGGGATCCAGGACCTGAACTCGTTGGAGGTGCTGCAGGACAACCTGATCCGGGCGCTGAGAAACCTGGTGATGCAGAACCACGGCGACGAGTCGGCCACCACCTTCACCAAGCTGCTGCTCAAACTCCCCGAGCTGCGTTCGCTCAACAACATGCACTCGGAGGAACTGCTCTCGTTCAAAGTGCACCCTTGAAAAAAAAAAATCAATAAAAAAGCTTCCTCAAGCGGTGGGACAGCGAGGGGGAGGGTACTGAACCTCCCCCTCCAACAGGAACCTGCCTCTCAGCATCACCTCCTGTACTCGACCAACCCCAGCTGCGTGTGTTTGCCTCTAGAATGTATGAGAACTTTATTTTTTATTCTATTTTTGTGAAGCGCACGGACGAGAGATCAACATTTTAGAAAAAAAAAGAAAATTTTAAAAAAGTACTGTATTTATAGAAGAGATTATAAAGGACGCTTGTTGCACACAAACACACGCACAAGTGAGGATTTCAGTTGCATTTTTCTACTTTCAAGAAGAAGACAACGAGTACTTAAACTGGCTTTATGAAATATATCATAGAAATCAGATTAAATATTTTAAATAAAACTTATATTTCCTCCAAAAGCCATTTAATTCCAAAGTGTATTAACTGAAGAGCGGGTGAATGTGATATGTACATATATACTGTACCTCACATACATGCCTGTGTGGTCCAACTCTTTTTGACTGCTGCATGTTTGTTGAGGAAGGCACCTAGTGGGAAAAAAAACAAAAAAACAAGAATGTGTGACGATCGCTGCTAATGCATGGCTGTATTTTAATGCAAACATTATTACTACTCATGATCTTCTCCCCCCTTGCCTCGGAAAGCGTCAGCAGATTGTCTCGCTTGTACATAGTGTTTTTTTTTTATTATTTTTTATTTAATTGTTCACATTTGTCTGGTGATTTCTGGGAGAAGGGGGGGAGTCGACGATGGAAAATAATAATAAACACTACGTTTTGTTCACAAGCTGTGGAGCAGGAAAACCAAGTGAACATCCACGAAACAGTGTGAGGACGACATACAAGTGTTTAATGCTATTATCCCACTTTCCGGTTTGCTTTTTTTTNNNATCAAACTGTGTGTTTTCAGCATAGCACTGAACTTTTTGACACTTTGTTCTTGATATCCATTTTTGTTGATATATCGATTTCTTCTGCTGGCAACACTGCCACTTGTAAATAACTATATAAATATATAAATATATATAAATATCTGATGAACATAGGTTATAAATATGATATAGTATGAATAAAAAGCGAAGAATACTGCAAGGTTGGCCTGTGTTTTTATTTGTGTTAACTAAATTAAATCAATACTGATTCTTATGAGAAGCAGTGGTTGTTGTTCACCACTAGGTGGAGCCATAAACCTACAGCGGACTGTCGCTCTCCAACCCATCTAAAAATATTCCATTTATATTATAATTATCAGGTTTAGTTTTGAATGTTAGAGAGAATCTTATCTTCAGCCATAACATTATGACCACTAACTGACAAGTACCAGACCAGGCACTCCCCACGCACAAAAACACTTTAGGAACAACTCAAAAAAAAAAAAAAACAAAAACAAAAAAAAAACATGAGAAGAACAGCACAAGGTGTTGACCTGGTCTCCAAATTTACTAGATCCCAAACTGATCAAGTATCTGTGGGATGATCCACAGAGGCCCCTCCCCTCAAAGTCCCCCCAACTAACAACATTCTGTTGCCAGACACCACAGGACACCCTCAGAAGGCCCATGTCCAGTCTCTGATGAGTCACCACAAGGGAGACCTATACAATATTATAAAAGTGGTCATAATGTTATGCCTGATCAGTGTATATACAGTTCTGTGGACTATACTTAGAAAAACAAGGCTTCATACCATTTATAGATAATGCTGTAGCACCCCCTGTTGGTGAACGCTCACATTACATCTTACAACAGGTCTGAGAAATAATCAGGAATAATTTATCAATTATTAAAATAACTGCAATCACCATAGCAGCGATTATTTAGCTCTGTGGGCACCAAGTTACACCATAATATGATAATGTTCTATAATAATAATAATAATAAAAATAATATAATGTACATTCTAATAACATTGATGTTTGATTTAAATCATGAGGATTTGCTGATTAAATGTCTGACGTCTGTTAAATTTTAGCAAAGTTTCTAATGTTTCCCAGCATGCATGGCATTCCTGGGTGACTGTAGCTGCTAGCAGTCCAGGGAAAAAAAATAATAAAGCTAAAAATGAAATGAAAAGATGTATAAAAAACAATATTAACCAATAATTTCAAGATGCATGCACAGCAACTCACATCTGAAGTAAAGAATTGTTTCACGGACTTGTAATAAGGACCTGTCAAGGATTTCCCTTTTTGTTTTTCCACATTTCCATCGTCACCAGATTGACGTTATGTGGTCAGTTATATTTGAATAAGCCATCTGTGGCATTCCAATGAAAATCACATGATGTCTACAGTTTATCTGACAGTTTTTTGTTTGTTTTTCTTTTAGTCCTGGGGCTTAATAAAATGTACCTGACGCAAATGAGAAGATCAAGGACAGCTGTTCCAGTCGCCTTTGCTCTGGACAAAAACAAGCTGCAAGCTAATTCAATCGCAAAACATTTCATCTGTACACGTGTGCTGGCATTGCTCGTGGTTTATGTTTACGACTGAAAAACATCAGACTGGAGGTTTCTGTCCAACCGTATCGTTCCAGTACTCCTCTCATGGCGTGGTTATTTGAATTTGAACGGTACATTAAAAAGAGCTTTGACTGTAAAGCCCATCCACTCATGTAAAATAAAGGGTCACGTATGAAGTCAGACGCAATGATCATGAACTTAATGACTCCTGCACTTGTACCTACTGTCTCATTTGGTTTTTAGGTCCATAACAAGACGAAGAAAATATGTTTGTAGGGTTTCTTAACAATGTTTTTAAACAATCAATGCCTGAAATCTGTATTTAAGTATTCAGACATTTTGACTAACGCACAGCTCGCAGATGCATCTGGTTTGCCTTTAAAGGACTAAACTTAACTTAACTTAACTTAACTTCCATGTTAAAACTGGGCAAGAGGAGGAAAGCATTATTATTATTTTTTTGTAAAGATTTATTTATTAAATGATTCATTAAAACAGCAATTTACCATTAAGGGAACAACATCAAATCATCCCATGTATGGTTCTCCCTTATCTTACATTTTACCTGAATATATACATACACAAGGTTTAAGGTTTCTTTCTAACAGTATACAATAAATTTAGCAAGAATCAAAAAATTCTGCATAACTTTCTGCATAATAATGTCCTGAAAGGACACAAAGAGAACCTAATCAAACAAATAAAACAGAAATATTATACTTGTGTTCTTGTTTATTCAGGAAGTTGTGTCAATAGCATGAAGCATGGTGGTGGGTACTTGAACAAAACCTGCCCCGAAGTGAAGGTTTATCACCAAAATAAACCAAAGTAAATATCTCAAATATTCAATATTAAAGTTAATAAAAAGCTTAAGTTAAGATGCTCTGAATCGATCTGGTCACAAAACAAAACATCCAAAGCTTGTGGAGACTTAACCCAGACACCAAACGGGCATCTACAATTTTTTGTTGTTTGTGAACAAATTTGCAAAAAAGTCTAAAATCATATTTTTACCTTTCCTGACTTTAAGGGAAAATTAAAACTCACATTATTATGTTTTTAGTTTTCCAGTCTCTCTCTCTCTCTCTCTCTCTCAAAATTAAGCCTTCAACTGTCCACCATACTTATTTGCATCACCCTATAAGAACACAGTTAATCAAACAAAACAAGTGGACAAACGCTGCAGACGAGGGACGGCTGTTCATGTTCGGCAACTGAAGAAGTTTCAGTGTTGGTAAGTTATTAATTAACATACATCTGTTAAATGAATGCTGAATAAATAATACACTTTCTTGTTATTCTCATTGAATTTAAATATGTTCCTACTTTGTGTTTAGTTTGACAGCAACACATGGAAGGATTTGTTATTTCCCTTTGCTCAGAGCAACCCATTTGCAAATCCAAACTGTTTATTTCTCTGACACAACAAGATGTTGATCCAAAAACAGCCAAAATCTAAAGAAAGGAAAACTGTTTATGAATACAATATGTGGAAATAAGAGTCAGATTGTTCAGTTCTTTGTCGCGACACCATGTTTAGATTAAATTCTAGGAACAATTAGAAACCGAATCTCTTCATGTCGGACGTTTATTCATCTGTCAAAATGATAAATCTACTTGTCGCCTGATCAGCTATTTGTAATAAAGCTAGAAATTGAATAGAAGCTGCATGACTTCTGTTCAACAGTCAATCTTTTAACTAATTTGGGATTTTATTTGCAGTTGATCAAAGTCAGAATGGCCATGACCGTGTTTGTGATCATCCTGCTTACAGGTGAGATTTCTCTGATGGTTGGTAATGATTGATTGAGAACCATACAGTACTTTCTAGCAACATCCTTATTTATCAAAATTAACCAGATGTGACCCAGATTTTCCTCTAATTGACATTTTTTGGACCACAGTTACGGACAATTTACCAAAAAATGCAGTTCCTCAAATGGCACTTGGGGGTCTCCAGAAGTGTGTCAATCTACATAGACCTCCGTGTTAAAATGAAGAAATAAATATGTTTACAGCCTGGTACAAAAAACTGTTTTGGTCTCTATAGCTAATTATAATGCACTGTTGCTTAAAGATATGAATAATTAATGGCATGGCCTCTCTGAGTGACCGGTGGGGGTCCTCAAAAGTTGCAGTCTTGCGGTCTGCCTTGGCCATAGACTGTAAAAAAAAACATGTTTGACAGCTCCTCAAAAGTGAAGCCAAAGCAAGTAGAGCTCCCACTGGTGTCTTGCTGCAATATAGAAAACTAAAACACTAAAGTACAGGGATTTTCAGGGATGTCATTTTGGGCAGTTAATATAATGTTGATGCATGTCTAAATGTCAATTCTTCTGAAAAGTTATATTTTAGTATTTCTTTTTATATTTAATGCCATAAAAACAGGATGTGACATCATGATGATTAACAATTGCTATGACGACCATTCCATGAAGATGTTGGATATAGTGCAATCTCCTGATGTCATTGCTGGTCATTCATAATGTTGTGCTGCGTCATTGATTTCTACTATCATAATAGCAAAGTCCAAGCTAAAAAAAATGTCTGATTAAAGGGACGCTATGACTGCAGGAAGTAATATCCATTCTGGTCAAAATATTTTTGTGTCCTTTTCAGCTTTCTGTGTCCGCCCTGCTTCCTTTCACAAGGTCTTCTACTTTGTCAAAGACAGTATGACTTGGAAGGATGCAGCAGTTTACTGCTCCCTCGAGTACACTGACATTGCCAAAATTCAAGACGAGGATGACATCGCTGCCATGATGAAGGTTCAAACTGGAGAACTCACAGACAAGGCCTGGATAGGACTCTATGAGAATGCTTCAGAGTGGACCTGGGTGGATGGACAAGCAGCCACATATTACAACTGGAGCATCAACCAGCCAGACAACTTAAACGCCAATGAGTTCTGTGTATCTATGAACGCTGAAGGAGACTGGAGCGATGATAACTGCCTCGACAAAAGGTCCCCCGTTTGTTTTGATGGTGAGTATAGACCAAGATTGACATTACTATTGATTGATTTATCTACTAACATCGCATAAGAAAACTCAGAACATGAAGTCAGCTCGCGAAATATCTACTAATCAGCAGGGGATTATTGATTGAAGTGTAGGACAAGAAAGACAAGAAATGAAGAACAGGACATAAAGGACAGGAAGTGAAGGTTAGAAAGTGAAGGACAGAACATTGTGAACGACAAAAAGCGAAGGGCAGGAAATGGACAGGAAATAAAGGCAAGTAAATGAAAAACAGGAAATAAAGGCCAGAAGATGAATGATCTGAGGTGAATAAAGACAGAACAGGAAGTGAGGGACAGGGAGCAAAGGACAGAACAAACAGAGAGGGACAGGAAGTGAAGGACATTAAATGAAGGACAGTAAATGAAAGCCAAGGAAGTGAATGACAAAACAGGAAGAGAGGGAAAGGAAATGAAGGGAAGGATGACAAATGAAGGACGGTACATGAAGGACAGCAAATGAAGAGAAGAGAGGGAGGGGAATTGAAGGACAAGGAGTGAAGGACATCAAATAAAGGACAGAAAATGTACGACACCAAGTGAAGGGCAGCAAATGATTGACAGAAGGCAATGGGCAGATATGGGAAGGTTATCAGGAAGTGAAGGAAATGGATAAAGAAGGATCTTTTGAAGAACAAGTTTAGCTACCAAATGTTACAAGAACTAAGTCATTGAAAGTCTGTGCATGTGTCATTACACTTCTTCACCACAACAGGTGACAAGTACTTCTTGCCTGCAAAGGGAGATTCTTGGAGCAGCAGCAAAACGCACTGTGAAGCCAGAAATGCAGATCTGGTCCAAATCCCTGATGATAAGACGAATTCTATGGTCCAGACTCTGTCAGAAGGTGAAAAAGTGTGGATTGGACTCAGCAGGCCCAATCACTGGTACTGGCTTGGAAGTGGAAAAATCAGCACATTCCAAAACTGGCAATACGGCCAACCCGACAACATGAACCATGAAGAAAGCTGTGCAGCCATGGTGGTGAAAGACGGGACCTGGACTGATGAGCTGTGCAGTGCGAAGTACCCAGTCTTCTGCTATCGTGGTATGAAACAATGAGTATTGCCCCGTTATAAAGAATTATTCAGGCATTGGACTTAGACTTGTTTTGAGTTTTGATGTTTCATCCCAGTAGGAACATCTGTGGGTGGTGCACACTTGAAATTCTCATACTTCGTGTTTGTTAATAACCAATTGGAGGAGCAGATGTTCCTAATAAAAACCTCAACTCTCCATCAGTCAGAGTTGAAGAAATCACTTGGATGAAACTTCAGGAAAATCCAACTAAGTCCAATTGCCTTTGTTTTAGCAACTGCTAAATGGTTGCCAATGTAAAGAAATGGGTCTTCAGTCCACTATATGTCCATATTTTTGCCAGTGACATGCTCAGATTGTCACTGGTGGAAGCAGGACTAATTACGCACGGCCGTCACGATATAGCCACTTTTTATAAAAAATAAAATAAAATTATCGGACTCTTGTGTGTTTTATTTTGACATGTCGACCCTGGTGTTTGTTATCCTGTGCAGATTCTAAAAGAAGCAAAAAAGTGGTTAAGATAAAGATTCAATCCAGCGCAAACATGGAAGATCCAGTCGCCAGTGCCAACTTGCTGAAGAAGGTATAGTGTGCAGAGATTTCACTTGTACGTCCCTTTCAGAAAAACCCTGTTATGAATTTACATTAACATCCGTCCTGGGCAAAGTATCTGTGTTGTTATCTGGCCTTCTTTGCATACTTTCCTTGCTGGCACTCGATAACAATTTCATTTTTTGGCTTTGTATGTGGTATATTTTAACAGCTGCTGTCTCTTAATGGGTCCAGAACCACATACAGCTGTTTGTTATGATTTGGGAAGACAATGGATATTTTGGAACAAGCTGTGAAGTCACTCTCTCTTACTGAAACCGATACCTATTTAATGACACACTCAGTGTACTTAGATCCAATCATTTTATTAGTTGACTGTTGTTTGGATTTATTTATTATTTAGTCAGTTAACAGCTACATGGACAGAATATTTTAAATAGGCTCTCGTTAACTAATGACCAAACATCAATAACGGTGAGCTTTCCTTTTTAGGAGATCACTTATAATAGCGGTTATGTGTGTTTTTCTTTTTAGAATAATTTGCCCATACATTCCCATTCCGAATGTATGGGAATGTATAATTTGCATACATTCCCATACATTCGCATGGGAATGTATGCGACTGTGTGAAGGAAAACAAAAACATGGACAAAATTAAAATTTAAAGGACATTTCTGGACTTTTGTTATTCTTCTTCTGTAGTTGGCTGAAGCGCTTGCTAAGAAGGGCTTGACTGACTTCAAACTGACCTGGAAGAAACTGCCAGCGAAGCAAACAAAGCAGAGCGATAGCAAAGGTAAACAGTAAGAAAGGCACCACAGACACGTGATTTAAATTTCTAAATGAGTTTGTCCTTCTGTTTAGATGTCTATTGACCCTGTGAGAGAAACTCTCAGAGAGCTACACCACAGAATTCTTGATACTGTGCATTGTTCAGTAAATTACAATGAATTAAGAATGTAAATAATTAATTCTGAGCATGTTTTAGTTGTATTGCTTTCCATTTAACATCTTCAACAATTCTGTTATCTTCCATCTTTTTTTTATATTCATAATGCCTTAAACATATATTAAATATATCCATCAAACAAAATTAACTGGAGGGCAATATTTTGTATTTTTCTTCCTCTCAACTGATCCCATGAGAAGCCCAGAAAACAAATGATTCTCACATGAACAAGTATGATCTGTGTATTCAGAGGTCTTATTGTAGTGTATTTCAAAACTATTAGAAAGAGACAATGAGCCACATCTTTTATAAATTACATTTACAGTTTTTTTTTATCAAATACACCGTTCTGCAACATTTTCTAGTGATGCAAATGTGAGTTGACAATTGATAAAAAAAAATGGTTCCAAAGACCACAACATGTTTTTCCTTCAGTTGTTTAACAAAAATGCTATATTTTAACTAAAATACAGTTTTATACATTATATTATTATAATATTATTCTTTAACATCTACCTGCAGCGTCCCCTGCTGTATGTGTGATATGTTTTTTATATGTGTTATCTGTGGATTGTAATGAATAAAATCTTTCCAAATACCCTTCAGTTTGTATAATTTTATTGTCACATGTACATTAAAGGACTTTTAAAAAGGGTTATTGCCAAGAATGTCACACATCTGACCGTGACGCAGCTTTTAAGTCAGCTGTTCAACCATTTTTGGTCCCTTAAAACAAGAGGAGGCCACACATTAATTTTGACATGAATACCCTCCATACTCATATTCATTTTACTGAAACTACAATATGTTTTGAAATATCTAAACATACATGGGTAAAGGTTTTATTGTGATTGTCTGTCAAAAAAACAACGAATTATAGCCATTAACCGCAAGTGATATTTGTATGACACGATAAAGCATTCAATAAACGTGTGATATTTGATCCATCAGAAAATTACAAGTGCCGCTAAAATATTTAAAAGCATGAGAACTGAACTACTGTAACGACTGTCGATGTAAAATGAGACCGTAAAGGGTCGATATAGGTTCAGCTTATTCAAACAGACGCGCATCATTTACAAGTTCAAGTACAAGAAACATAAACAAAGGGAAATGTAGCAAAGGCAGTAGCAGACACGCCAAAGATTCATTTACATTCAGGTCTACTGGTTTGAATGAGAGATGAGCAAATGATGTTTAGAGGGGGAAAAAAATAAATGGTTCATTCAAATTATCAGTAAAAATGAAGAAAAGAGGTCAAGAAGTGACCAGCTCCCAAAGATTTTGCTGTGAAGCTAAACATCTAATTTAACCACATCAGCGATATCAGGGTAGTTTTGTTGTGTGTTGGTGATATTACATAAATATGTGGAGCTTAATAAGATAATTTATTACTAATTCAACAGGCAGTAAGTGTCATACTGGTTTGAATGAGAGACGAGCAAATGATGTTTTGAGAAAGGAAAATGGTTCATTCAAATTATCAACAAGTAAAAATCAAGAGGTCGGCATGTGATGCAAGCAACTCCCCAAGAATCACTTAGGAATGCTTTACATAGGAAAATCTTTCCAATTGTTGTGTATTTCTTGAGAGGTTCTATGTTTTTCTTCACATTTGCCAGAGTTTTCGACTTGATAACAACATCCAGCAGCTGCTTTCAAACTTGTGAGTATATCTTTATATTACCAATATATTGATGACATCAATAAATCAAGCTCAGCATCTGTCAGCATCGACCACAGCAGAGGTTTAAAGTAGCCAGAACATGAACAAATGGCTTTAAAGTTGATTATACACTACATGTATTATCTACCTAATTCTTTGTGTTTGCAGTACAATCAGAAATGGATTGTTGCATGACTCTGACTCTCCTTGTCTTAGGTAAGGGCAAGACTATCATTTGCTTGATTGCACAGATTAAATGTGAGGTGTGGTGTACATCACGTGAAGTGATAAAAAAATGAAGGGTGACTGAGCAATATTTTGTTCACAAGTCAAATACCTTTTAACATATCAGCTAAACAAGCTTTTGATAACTTTATAATGATTATAAAAAGATCATTCAAATGATTCCCAAAAGACCAAATATACCTGTGATCTATATTCAGGATTTAGCCTCAGCTTCTGCTCTGAGTTCCTTCCGCGTCAGTACTACTACGTTGACTTAAAAATGAACTGGACCGATGCTCAACAGTACTGCAGAGAGAATTACACTGACCTGGCCACCTTCGAAAGCATGGATGATATAAACAGGCTGAAATCTAATTTCTCACACTCGGGGGCATGGATTGGGCTGAGGGATGACCCAAAGTCCTGGAATAAGACCATAGTCAATGACGCCAACTCCTGGAGATGGTCATCAACTGGTGATATGGGCAAAACCGGTTACAGCGTCTGGGAGGAGGCCGAGCCAAACAGTGAAAACGCAAACGAAAACTGCGTGATGATGGGCATTCACGGAGCATGGGCCGATTCAGACTGTGAGCTGCTCAAAAGTTTTATTTGTTACACTGGTAAGAAAATTGTTTTTTTTTTGTATTTTATCTGCCAACTTGCAAGTACTTTGTACTGCTGCACTGCTCACTGAAGAACTTCACAGGTTAAATATTGAAAATTGTGCAGTTAAAAGTCCAAAAATCAAATAAATTATATCATCTACATTACTTGCAGAATAACAGATATCTCTCTGCATATCTGTTGCAGCTACAAATCAAAATAAGAAAATGTATGTCTATATGTCAAATGCATCTACATGGAGTTCTGCTCAAGAATACTGCAGGACACACTACACAGACTTGGCAATGATTGAGGATAAAGTCGAAAACTCTGAGGTCAATTCTATAAAACCATCAAAGGACATGGTTTGGATCGGTCTGTACCGGGTGCCATGGACTTGGTCCGACAACAGCCAAAGCTCCTTCAGACACTGGCAAGAGTTCAGGCCGAACAACAATGGTGGTAACCAGTACTGTATAGCGGAGGAGGCACAACACGTGTGGGCTGATTCAAACTGTGATTTGCAGAAAATTTTCATCTGCCAGCAAGGTGAATGTTCAATAACACAAGGGCATTTTATTTTTTATCAGTTAACAGCTTTTCCGTCACTTTGTTTTGTGACTGGCATGTTTAATGTTTAGTTTCAGAGTCAAAACCCACGTTGATGAGGAAGACAATAAGGACGACGATGAGGACGACGATGAGGATGACATTTGTGACTAACACTGACATCACCGATCCAGCCATCAACACCCAGATCCTCCAGCAGGTAAAATTATCTTTGCATCTTTTTATTCTTTTCAAGATGTAAAATTACAGAACACTAAGAAAATACGTTTCTGTACATATTTTATTCCTTCTCAGCTCAGTGCCAGGCTAACAAGTCAGGGATGGACTGAGTTCAGACTGCAGTGGAAGGTCCAGCCCAGAAAACAAGAGAAACTCACCGAAACTCAGCGTACTCCACATGATTAATACTTTTTTTTCCTGCAAATTAGAATGCCAGCCTACATATTTCCATATACAGTCCAAAAAGTAAATGTGTTTTTTATCAATTACACTGCACTTCAAATACATATGTTCCTCTATAGTTCGTGTATGATTTTGTTGTTAAGCATCTAATTTAACCACAAATAAGATAGGACATTTTGGTGTGTGTTGGTGATATGACCTGAGGCTGGACTGATACATAAATGGGTGGAACTTAATAAAATAATAATTTCCTAATCAACAGAAAATAATTGGCCAGAAATACAAATCATTTGAGAAATTTCTCAAATGAAACACGACTTTATTCTGGCTTCTCACATGTGAAGGTTGGTGCTTTTTCTTTGTCCAATACATTAGGAATATTTCTGACTTCTAATCAGACATTTAAATTCAATTTAAATGTAGCTAAAGTCTAAGGCGCTGGAAAAATGGAAAACCTGTGCATATATTTTGGCCACTCCATCACCGTCTTCAAATTCCTGATAGTAATAAACTAATTCTGTAATCCTGAATCTGTCTGAGGGTAAAACAGAGTGGACTGGTCTTAGTGGGCCTACACGTAAACCCTGGTATTGGTTTGAAACTGGAGAAAGCAGCACATTGACAAACTGGCAACACAGACAACCTGAACAAAGAGGAGTGCTGCACAACCATGGTGGTTTCATTTAAACTTTTAATGGATTTATATTAGATACACTGTGTGTGACAGTAGAGTTATATAGTGACTTCAACTATATGGAAATATTTTTCATTTAACATCTTCAATAATACTGACAATAATTTCATTTTTTTCTGTATCTTCCACTTTTATAATCACTTAAGACAGGTAACCATTTACATTTTGCTTACGATCAGAAAATCTCATGAAAAAAACACTTCTGTTCAATAAGTTTTATTGTCGTATCAAACTTTTAAAACATATGAATGATCATTGTAAAAATGATGGCTGTATTTTGTTAGTTTGAATCAAGAATATTGTTTTGCAGATTTTAAAAAATAGTCCCCAATCAAATTAGCACCATTTCCTTATATAAGAGTAACATTTCCAGGGATGCAGATCCGATGTCAGGACTGTGGGGGACACAAAAGTAATTTTTATTTATTTTTGTTTTTGGCTGGGATACAACTCATACCATGCCACCATAAATCACAACTACGTAGACGCAATTCAATCATTTTTTAGATGTGAATCTAAAATGAGAAGTCTGAAAATACATTTGTTCAATTTTGAATAATTTAGGTTATTTTTATTGGGGGGGGCAATTCATGTTTTTCAGAAATTGGTCTGCCCCCCCAGGATCTGTACCCATGAACATTTGCTAAAATTTACAGAACAAAGTCCTCTCACAAAATTAGAAATATGACTGACTAGTTCTGAAAGGATCTAAGATTTAGTTGGTGTTGTTTTATTTATGGGCTTGTTGTAAATGTTTTTAATTCCTTTTCCAAGAGCGCCCCCTGTCGTGAGTCAAACAAGTTGCCTATTAACCATAACTTCAGACTATATATTGTGTAAATGAGTGACAAAGTTTTATATTCCAGGACTGTACTTAAATACAACATATCTACACACATTATACATACTTACATACTTGTGTGTGGACCATATGTGCATTAAAGACCATTTAAAGGCATTTAAAAATGTATTTTTGGAGGTGATTTTTTTTTTGGTAGTGATTTAGACTTAGTAACATTTAATAGTACAGATGTGACTCAACTGAGAAGAATACATTAAATTCTTCTGAATTAATTCTGTTTACTCACACGGATGGCAGAAACACTACCAATCCTTTCAAATTAAATTCTATTGGTTTGAATAAGCAACCAACAGGTTGTGCTTCAAGACAAAAAAAATGGATTAATTCAACCTCAACAAATTAAAAAAAAAATAAAATAGATGATAAAGATAGAAATGTTTCAGTTACTGTGTGTAACAGTTGTGAGATGTTATAATTGACCTATATACAGTGACCACAGTCATACTTTGCATATGAAAATTGTGTCAAGTACTACATATTGATCAAGACAAGACACTAAACGTCACATATAGAAGAGTTCAGATCTCAACGACGTCCTACTGCTGTTTTCAAACTTGTAAGTATGCCTTTATATTTTTAGTTTAAGCTTCAAATACATCTGCACAATGACAATGCATTAAAGCAAGGGGAAAAAAATTTCACAAGACAAGATTTAAACATGTTATATTACATTTTGCTGAACTGCTAAAAGGTTTTTAGGTAATTAGATTATACTGAATCAAAACCGAAACAATCACTGGAGGGAAAATGAAAGAAAATGAATGTTTTGGTTTTAATTTAAAACTACACAAGTAGTTTTTGGTCCAGACTCTGAAATGTGAGGATTTATAGCGTTTTTGTATTTATAGCAATCCAAACTTAATTAATTTGGGTTTATCTATTGATTATTGGCATTATTTGGGATCTCAAACAGACCTTTTTCCACTTTTTTGCCAGTTTAATTACCCACTAAGAATATTTGAAGCAGGGGGTTTTAGTGGCAAAAAATGCACAGTCAACAGGTATAAACATTTTATTTCTATTATTTCTCTTTGCAAAAGTGTGACGTCTCACTTTTAAATCTGATTATTTGCACTTGTTAGGACTTACACCTTTATTGAGTTTGGTGATCTTATATCATTGCTGGCTCAGCTTCTTCCAGTATCAACTAGAGCATAAATGTAAATCAGTGAGGAACAACCAAATGCACACTCATGCAAAAGTGTTATGCTACAAATATTATATACTTTTTTCTTTGTGTTTGCAGTAAAATCAAAAATGGGTTGTGGCGTGACTCTGACTCTCCTTGTTTTGGGTAAGGGCAGGACACATTTGCATTTGCATCATTTTCATCAATGATTTGCATAATTTCACGGTTGAAATGTGTGGTTTGGTTTTTAGTTCATGCGCGACGTGACATGCAATTGTAAGGTACACATCCATTTCAGAGTACCATTTCACAATACATTTAATAATAAAAGAGGACTTATTACCAC